>PKMM01033408.1:0-39596 GCA_002933915.1 Eutrema heterophyllum
CCTCTTATGCTACAATGACAAGCAAAGAGGAATTGATATGAATAATAGCACAAAAAACTCTTTATCAGCTGACCACCTTGGTTGCCTTGGTTTTGTTGAGGGTACACTTGATCTTGTGGATTCTCCACATTCGGGTTTCGGTAAGAGAAGTTAGGGTGGTTTCGGTAGTTGTTGTTGAATCCACCCCGTTGGTAGTTCCCTTGGTTCCCAACATAGTTAACCTCCTCAAGATTGTTGGATGCCGCATCCTCCTCAATATAGCCTTGGTTCTCATCATAAGCATCCACAAAGCTAACCGACTTTTGAGAAGCCACTAGGAGTTTATCGATTAAAGTGGCTTGCTTGTCCAGCATGGAAGCTTGTTTATCCAACTTCTCATTAAGCGCCTTAATATCCTTAGCCCGTTTGTTCTCATCGAAATCACTAGTGGTTCTTATGGCACGGTCGTAGTCGTCACCATAAGTACCATCGCTTTGAGCTAGGTTCTCAACAAGCTCCATGGCTTCATTCACGCCCTTTGCCAAGAAATTCCCATTGGACGCCGTATCAAGTGATATATCATGGTTTTTACCCATTTTAAGCCATGATATAAGTCCGTTTTATAGAGTCTTTCTACTATTTTGTAGTGTTTTAGAGTCTTTTACAGGTTTTAGCACGTTTGGAGCATAATTGGAGATATTGGAGCTTTCTGGAGCATTTTGGAGCAAAACATAGATTATGTAGCTGAGAAGCCAATTTGAAGCCCTTGTATCGACCGACACCACCTGGTGTCGATCGATACTGACACCATGAAGGAAGGAAGTACGTCATTGTCCGAGTATCGATCGATACTACCAAGGTATCGGTCGATACAGGCGTCCATGAAGAAGGAAACGCGACTTTTCTGAAGAGTTGAAGAATTGCAAAATTGCCCAGAAGACTTATTATTTACAATTTAGCCCAAAACGTGTTTTAGGATTATAATTAGGTTTTTCAGCCACTTTGGCAGGGGAGTTCTGATTAAGCTTGGTTTTACTTTTGTTCTACTCTGGTTTTTGGAGAGACAACTCTGAACTCCTGTTTCTTATTGATTTATTTGATGATCTATTCAATCATGTTGTTTCCATTAATCATGTCTGAGTAGATCCACTTTAGGTTCAGGGTTCTCATAAGGGTTTTCTCTGAATGTTAGGTCCATTGAATGATTAGGATTCACCATCTGAATTAGTTCTTCGCCTTAGGTTGTTCCCATAGCTAATTCTAGGTTGACGAATCTAGAACTTAGATCTTAGGATAATTGGTTAGGCACGAGAGTGCGATTAATTACCTGACAGAACCTAGGGTGAGCAAAATAACTATTCGCAAAGGGATTTGGTTTAGTTGTTTTGTGTACAAATCAAACTTGAAATAAAAGCTGGTTTAGACTTTAGGATTCGCAAAGAGATTTGGAATTCTAGGATTTAGACTTAGATAGTTCTCGCAACGAGAGTTGGTTAGCTATACTTTAGTGATTTGAGTTCAAGAACCGCGCTAAATTTGAATCCTGTTAGTTAGTTTATCTACATTCATTGAATTCCTGAGAAATACCCTGAGCCTATCTTCTTTCCCATTGATTCACAACTTGTTTACTTTACGCACCTGCATTTAATTTCATTGCTTGGTTTAGCTTAATTCGGATCCATATAATCTATTGCGTGAATTATGGAGTTCTTGTGTTCGACCCCTACTATTACTACAACAACTGCTTTAGTACTTTTAGGGTATTAATTTGAGCATATCATCAAGAAGCATTATAATCTTTGGCAAAGCACCACGGTATAGTGTACTCAAAAGTGAGGCGCCCGAGAACCCGTGGTGTGGGCATTGGGTAGTGTAGCTTCTAAATCGCTCCCAAGCTTCATTAAAAGACTCATGGTTCCGTTGAGTGAAACTAGAGATCTCGTTTCTTAACTTTGCGGTTCTTGAAGGGGAGAAGAATTTGGCGAGGAACGCTCTTTTGCAATCATCCCAAGTAGTGATCGAGCCTTGAGGAAGGCTTTTCTCCCATTGATGAGCTTTATCACCGAGAGAGAAGGGGAAAAGTCTCAACTTGAAACTATCCTCGGAGACACCGTTCATCTTCGTTAAACCGCATATCCTATCGAATTGATCGATGTGGTCAAGAGGATCTTACATGGCGAATCCGTTAAATTTGTTGTTTTGGACCATGTTAATCAAAGCGGCTTTGACCTCGAAGTTCTTGTTCTCGACCGGAGGAGCTTGGATTCCTTGGCGATTCCGGTGACCATTCGCGGCATCACCCGCGCCAACTACGTTTTGAGCTCTAGGATGGTGGTTTGGAGCTCTCACGTTTTGGGCGGGTGGGTTAGGGTTTTGGTCGTTCCCGACTTGGCCGTGGTGGTTTCCATTACCACCTTGTCTTTGGTGAGGAAGGTTGTCTACGTTATCATGAACGTTCCCAAGTGGAACCCATTCGAAATTCTCCATGTTGTCTTCGACGTGTTGTTGTCGCACACGTGCTCTACGTGCTCTAATTCCGCGGTCAAATAACTGGATGTCGTCCCGTGCTTGAACTAGGTTGTCCTTGCCTCTAGAACGGGTATGCATACACCTACAAGATCGAGAGAGAGTAATAGAAAGCGAACGAGATCAGTAACCAAAAGGAAAAGAATACTTAATCTCAAAAAGAACATAAATCTTAATGTCGAAATCTAAACCCAATCGGCAACGGCGCCAAATTGATACACGACCTTTTTTGGGTCTCTAGAGGATCAATTACTCTTTATACTAGTATAAGAGGTATCAAACCAATTGGGAGATTTCAAGTCACCAAGAATACAAGGAACTAATTAAGTTAAGCTAAATAGGTAGATTGTTGATTTAGCCAATGCCCTAACAAGATTAAACAAACGAACAAGATGAAACTAACTAAACAAGGTGTGAATTCAAATAATAAAATCGAATCCAAGGATGGGGTAATTGGATAAAGGCTATTTCAAGTCTAATTCATGATGCTCATACACAATCAAGGTTAATTTCCAAGGTTAAGACCCTAGTTATGACTAATCCTCTCTCGAGGTACTAATCATCTATGCTAATCACTAATCCAAGATCAAATTCTCATTTGTAGACACTTAATTAGCAACTATTAAATTCATTAATCAAGATCACCTAAATAATCCCTTAGACAACTAATCTCTTAGGCTAAGAAGGTTGTTTCTCTTAGAAAGCTCTCCTAGGCATTTCATCAAACACCTTGTGGGTGGGAAATGCCTTGAGATCAAGTTTTGGATTTCTCAAGCTCAATCAAGCTTTAAACACACTCCCTAAGAGTAGGAAACTAATTATCTATCCCTAAGGATCAGAAATCATCCATGGAAATCACCTAATCCTAACCCACCCCTAGATCCTAGGAGACTACTCACTAATCATGATGGACTCAACAAATCCTATGAAGAACATGTTAAATCCCATGATTAGATGATTGGATAATTAAAAAATGAGAATGAGAAGAAGAGATTGAGATATAAACTTAGATTGCATAAATTCAAAGGAGAATCTCTCTTACAAAATACTTAAAACACTCAAAAGGGAGGTTTCTTAGCATAAGAAAAGACATCCCCCATGAAATTAGGTTTAGAAAGTATTTATACTAAAAAGTGGGCGACCGGGTCAACCCGGAACAAATTGGGTATTGACCCGGTCGGATCTTGGGTTGTAGTTTCTATACCGGCCAAAACGGGTCCGGTATAGATGGCCGGTATGAGATGTTGTGGTCGAAGGTCGGATATCGGTCGGATTAGGGTCGGGATGGAAGGCCGGTAAAGCTCATGGCCGGGTGAGGGTCGAGTACTGGTCATGCACACCGGGTGTGATTTGCCCGGCACGGGTGTGTCTGATAAATAGATTTTGTGTTAAGTTCATATCAATTACTCAAACCTACTCATATCATTGTAGTATTTGAGGATCGAACCAAAGAGGTTAAGATCAATGCACTAAGAATACATGAATCTTCCTAAGCTAGAGCAAATGTTTTTGGGTTTTTATATTTTTGAACAAAGAATGTAAAATGCAAGAAAGAAAACAAAGGATAGAAGTGTTGGAAAAATGAATTAACTATCAAGAAGACGATTAATGAACAAACAATGATGATTTAGATTGAATTAAACACTATCCTAGAACAATGGAATTCACAATTATGACTAATCCACTCTCGTAGCACTAATCACTTTGTTAATCACCAAATCAAGAACAAACTCTCGTTTGTGATAAGATGATTAGCAAGCTTTAATCTCCAATTCCACTTAGTTCACTAATCACCCTAGACATCAACTCTCATTGGCTAGGCATGAAAAGCTCACAAAATGTTTGGTTCAAACATTTCATCGAACACCTCTCGGGCGTGAAATGCCTAAGCTCTAGTTTTGATCTCTCAATCCAAAACTAGCTTTAAGATCAACCTAAGTGAAGGATCTAACAAGATGCAACATAAATTATCATCATCTAATCATCAAGAAAATTGACTAACGATGCTAATACACACAATTTATGCTATTCCTTAGGTTAAGATCACTAATTATGACTAATCCTCTCTCAAGACATTAATCACTTTGCTAATCACTAAATCAAGATCAAATTCTCATTTGTGATGAAATGATTAGCAAGCATTAAGATCAATATTCAAATCAACCAATAAACACCTTAAGCAACTACTCTCATAGGTTAAGAATGTTTATCTCTTTCTAAGTTCTTTAGGGAATTTCATCAAACACCTTGTGGGTGTGAAATTCCCAAAGATCTAGATTGACTCTCTCAAGCCCAATCTAGCATTAAGATCACTTAGAAAGAAAGGAAAGCAATGATTTAGAATCTAAGCATTACAAATCAATCATCAAACCATCAATAATCAAGCATGATCCAAAAACCAACAAAACACCTAAAGTCTAAACATGAAGAACAAAAGAGAAAAAGACATAAAAGTAAAGAAATTACATAAATAAAAGATAGAGTTGAAGAAATCTTCTCTAGAGTGGCATTTGTATGAAGAACAATCAAAATCCCTCCAAAATCATAAGAAGAGTTTGGGATAAAACCCAACTCTAGAAAGAAGAAAACTTAGACCACAAAAATTAGGTTTTTAGACTATTTAAAGGAAGGTGGGCGAACCGGGTCAACCCGGAACAAACCGGGTACTGACCCGGTTGAAATGGGTCAAATCTGGTCTTGAATGGCTGCATACCGAGTCCACAGGTCGGTACAAGTGATCGGTGTAGTTGCTGGGCTTCAACTCCGGGCAGACCTCGTTTGGGCGGCAGACAGACATGTCTTTGCTAACTCTGATGTATCTTTTGAACCACAGCTCCAAACGACATGAAACCACCTCCAGATGACAGCTAACTCAAATATCTAGAACTTCTATGAAGACCTCCGAAGCTCATTCGGACTGGAGACCCATCGGATGAGCTCGGCTGGTTTGGGAGCATACCGATGTCACGGGTCGGTATTGTGATCGGGGCTAAGGAGTTTTGCTTCTGTTTTTGCACACCGAGCACCATACTGATATGTGGACTCGGTATTATGCCCTGAAGCTTCAACGCCGAGCGACAATACCGAGCAGTGGACTCGGTATGAAGAAACCATCTCGGCCATGCGGACATACCTCCAGTAAATCTGCCATATCTTCCAACCACTCGTCCGAATGGCTTGCTTCAAAATCCGGGAGAAAGATAACTCATCCCTCTACAACTTTCATGAACACCTCTGCAGCTAAATCAGATCGGAAAGCCTTCGTTCTTCAGGTTCTTTTGGAAGGTTTGGATGACCCTTGTATTCTACTTTGGTCCATTCTCCAAATATACCCAAATTGCCTCCAAACACCTAGAAAATACTCCAAAACATGCAACAACTCACTAGGACCTACTGCAAATGTCCTAAACTCTAAATGAGACCTAAATGCAAGACAAAACCATGATTATGCATGCAAATGACGCGAAACTCTAAGTAAAATGTATGCTAGAACATGCAATATATGAATATATCAGTGTAGCGGGCCGGTACCAGCATGGCATCGTTGGGCGGTACGTGCATCCTCGACGAAAGGTACCATGCCGGGCCGTTTGGATACGGTACGTGCACGTGGTAAATCTCATGCCCGAGGTAACGTCCAGTACCGGACGTGAGTGGTGTCTCGTGCCGGGGCGGTACGAGTGTCCGCGGAGATGAAGAGCTTCTTGGTGCCGGGCCATTTATGGCCGGTACGTGCGTCCGGGAATCTTCCTGTCCGAGCCTTCATGCCGATGCCGGTTTGATTAAAGGCGGTGTGTGAGGCCGGTATGGTGAGAGCAAGGTCGAGTGTGAAGTTTTTTGGCGCCGAGTGAATCAGGAACGGTATGCACGGCCGGTACGAGTGTGCCTCGGCCAAAGTCACGATACCGGCCAAGTTAGGTCCGGTATTGGGAGGCCGGTATGTGCCGCGTGATCCATCATTGCTTCTAGCCGTTGCCTCAAGGTCCCGAGCCAAGTGTGAACTCCTCCAAAGTCTCCGAAAGCCTCCAAAGTACCTAAAAAGGACTCCAAAACATGCAAGACTCTCTAGGACCTAGTATGAGAACTCTAAACTCTAAATGAGACAAAACAAATAAGAAATGCTATGAAACCATATGCATATGAGATAAAACCTATACTAAATGAATGCATCAAAGGGACAAAAGTTGAGAATATCACCCGTAGCAGCTTTCTTTTTGTAACTCGAACCGGTTGCCCGAGGGGACTATTACATGCAGCTCGTAGGAGTTTTTAATGAATTTTATTTAGTCGATTCTGATTATTTTGCAAACTTAGTTCGGCTCCTCTCTTTTTTTTACTTTAGACATTCGACTGTTATGCGAATTTTGAGTTCGGCTTCAATGCGAACTGAGGAGTTCGGCTTTTGGTTTTGTGAAAGCGAGTTTTGTTTGTAAGGTCGTAAAATGATACGATCCTCTCGAATCACCTACGTACCAAATTGGTGTCGTACATAATACGATCTTAGCCGGGGTACGTTAGATGAACTCCGTTTTCGATCAACTCGAGATCGGCGATCATTGAGGATCGGCTTATTGATTTGTGATTGTTGAGAAATCGGCTTATAAAATTTCCGATTGTTGGGAAATCGGCTTAATTTTGCGAGAATGTGTCGTTCGGCTTCAAACCGAAAGCTTAGCATGAGACTGCGAAGGTTTTCTCATCTCAAGATATGCTGGGTCCCTAGATCGAATCCGAGTGTGCGAGGTAATTCGGCTTATGTAGCTCGGATGGTCTAAGGATGAATTTTAATGCGGGAAAAGTCCCGACTTTTGCGAGACGGATCTCGGCTTTTTAATCGTTTGCATCATTGAGGAGTGCTTATCGATCGTCTGGCCAGGACGTCGACATGTGAAACCGCGATGGTTTTAAACGCAAACTAAGGAGTTCGTCTTTTCGAGGATATAAGCTGTTTGAGTTCGGCGAACTGCGATAGCTTAGTTTTGATTTTTCTTAGTCGTTTCCGCGAACTACAAAGTTCGGTTTTAAAAGATACTAACTGTTTGAGTTCGGCGAGCTACGATAGCTCGTCTTTGACTTTACTTGGTCATTTTAGACTGTAATGCCAACCGAAAAGTTTGGCTTTGAAAGGATACAAACTGTTTGAGTTCGGCGAGCTGCGATAGCTCGGCTTTAAGATGGTAAAGACTTAATAAATACATTTTATTAGAATCATAGCTGGACCCGTGATGGGTTGCCTACGTACCCCCGAAAGGGATCAAGCCATTCATAGTTCATATTACATCAGAGATAATAGTAGTAGCTCGGTGAGCTCTTTTTTTTTTTTTTTTTTTTGACGCTGAGCCGGGCTAGTAGTAGAACCGTTTGAGGTTCATTGAATTCCACGTTGGGATTAGAGTACCATCCATCTTCATAAGCTCGTACACGCCGGGTTTGACGACTCGCATTATTTGGTAGGGTCCTTCCCAGTTAGCACCTAGTTTTCCAGCGTTTTTCTCTTCAGTGCCTTGGAAGACTTTTCGAAGAACGAAGTCGCCATACTGGAAGTGTCGACCTCAGACCTTCTTGTTGTAGTAGCGAGCGGCTAAGTGCTGATAATTTTGGATTCAGAGTAATGCTTGTCCGCGCTGTTCTTCAAGTGTGTCCATATTGTGAAGGAGCATCTCGGTGTTGAGATCGGGATTACGGGTCAGCATTGTTCGGCGTATGCCTGGAATGTCGAGTTCGGCTGGACACAAAGCTTCTACTCCGTATGCTAAGGAAAAGGGGGATTGCCCAGTAGATCGGCGAGGTGTAGTGCGGTGGGACCAGAGAACTCCGTCCAACTCATCGGCCCAAAATCCTTTCTTTGTATCAATTCGTTTTTTGAGGCCGTCGATGATGGTTTTATTGGTTGCTTCGGCTTGGACGTTTCCAGGTGGGTACCTCGGCGTGGAAAAACTTAGGCGAATTTTCCACTTAGCACAAAAATCTTCGAATAATGCCGAAATGAACCGTGGTTCATTATCTGTGACGATCTCGTATGGTACTCCATGTCGACATATGATGTATTTCCATACAAATTTCTTGACATCGAGAGCATGTATCTGTTGGGCCCAGATTCCGCACTCAAGGCCCAGCCCGAGTAAGCGGGCTCGACAAGAAAGGCTTGGCCCACGACGAGGTCTCACGAGCCTGTTTGCAAGCTGAAGTAAGCGAGGTCGCAAGGTAGAGCAAGTCGACAAGCTGGAAGAACCAAGCACGCATGAAAAGAGCGAGGTTGTTGGAAGCAGAAGCATGCATTTGACCGAGTCAAAGGGCGCTAGCTTGAGATCCTAGAATCAAGCTCAACATTAAAGACAGAGATTACAGATTTAATTCTGCATTTAATGTAAATAATTAAGACTAGGCAGTTACATTTTCAGCTAGTATAAGTTTGAAACACCAACCAATTTGTAAAGGGACCGAATTCTTGGGCAAACTGAATGATATTCAAATTTTCTCTCAAATTCTTTTAAGTCTTTCTAAGTGCATTCAACCTAAACCAAGCTAAGGATTGAGGTTGTGAGATTATGCTCTTATAATTTGGCGCCGTCTGTGGGGAAGGAGCAAAACAATTTCCTTCTTGTAACATGCGAAACGGATCATTCAAAAGAGAATAATGTCGGACACAACAAGCACAACAGACACTGCTTCATCCGGAGTTATGAATACCTCCATTCCACCGTCCCAGCCTGATATCACCGCTCCGACGAGATCGGATGGAACAAACGTTCCCATAACCACCTCGTAAGCGAATGTCACGGCTGGAACCAGCGAAACTGTTGATCCTTCGGGAGCAGCAATCTTAAACCAGCAGGCTTTAGATCAAATAGCTGAGATCCGGAACCTAATATCGATTCTCATAGAACATAATCGCCTAATGGCAGCTCGACAAGACGATCTCGAAAGAGGGGCTCCTACGGGCGCGATCGGGCAATCTGCTCTCCGACCTGGAACACAAGTCCCGTTTGTACCAGGACAAGGAGGGTTAATGTTTACACCTCCAACGGTATCGAGGCTAAACTTTTCCAGTATCGACGCCTCGACCAGCAAAATGGTTGGCTCGTCCACCACTTCGCGATTCAGCTCGGTCATATCGGACCCCATATTTACTCTTACGATCCAGATCGCGGAAGGAAGGATTCCTTCAATTGCGACCTTTCTGGGAGTTGGTCGGACCTCATACCAATTTGCCTATCAGGATCGTTCTGGGAGCGCCATTGAAGTTGAAGATCGGGACAATCCCGAGATCAAAACACGACCTGAAAATGAGGTCGAAAACATTGCCCAGCTCACAGAAAAATTCCTGTTCCGACCTTCGGGCAATAGCCAGGATGGTTTAGGGTCCGGCACCTTACATGGGTTTGAATCAATTAAGAAATACTATGAAGATACTAGTGTCGAGCTTCAGCGGATGAGATCGCAGGTCCACACCGCTCTGAACTCGGCACCTGAAATAGATCGGTTGATCGATGAATTCAATCAGACCCCATTCACCTCGCGGATTGCAAACCCCCAGCTCGGAGATGTCGGGAATATCCGATTTCCCCGATATAACGAAGAAACCGACCCCAAGGCATTTATGAGAAGTTTCAAATTCGCCTTTTCAAGGGTGAGACTACCCGAGGGCAACCTCGAGGCAGCACGCTGTCGTTTCTTTGCCGAAAATCTAACAGATTCGGCCCTGGAATGGTTCACCTCCCTGGAGCCGAATTCGATTGACAACTTCACCCAGCTTCAAGCAGCGTTCCTGAAGCAATATTCAGTATTTATCTAGATCGAGACCTCAGAGGACGATATATGGGTACTTACTCAAAAGCCTGGCGACTCATTGCAGAAGTACATTGACAGTTTTAAGGCCGTTAAGGCAAAAACTGCCAGTTTACATAACCCAACAGCCCTGAAAGCTCTTCAAAACGGACTGCTAAAATCCTCGAAATTCTTCGAGGAACTCACAATCCGGGAGCCGGTGTCCCTAGATGATGCGTTACACCGCGCTTCGCGCTGGATTATTCTCGAAGAAGCAGGTGCAACTCAATCAAAGCAGCAGGCACCCGCAACCTTAGGTAGGAAAGCCCAGACGACAAACTCCCAGGGACCTAAAAAGTTTGGGAAGAAAGAATCCCAAGATCAAAAACAAGGTCAGGGGATACATTCGTACTCAGTAGGAAGCCCACCTCATAACAGATTCAAGCCGTATAACCCCAGCAAGTGGTGTGACTTTCATAAAATCAAGGGTCATTCGACTGAGGAGTGCTACGAGGTGAAAAAGCAGCTCGCTGCGAAATTTGCATCAGGAGAGCTGGGCAACGTCGAGCTGGAGAAACCCCTTCTGAGGAGGAACTATTACCCAGCTCGAGATGGCGAAAAGCGAGAACGCTCATCCGAGGACGCAGCAAGGCGAGAGCGTCCCGAGGACAGGGAGGCGGATCTACCTCCTCCCAGCACGAAGAAAAGAATTGATTTTATTCACGGAGGATCACAATTGTGTCGCAACTCTGTGAATTCGATCAAGAAACATCAGCGGAAGGTAGACACTGACATACGGGACAGAGTTCCATTTAAGGGACCTGACACGCAAATCTCATTCTAGGAAAGTGAAGCCGTTGAGCTGGATTTTCGACATGATGATGTTCTTCTAATCATGCTGGAAGTGGGTGGATGCGAGCTCACCAAGATGCTTGTGGACACTGGGAGCTCTGTAGAACTCATCCTCCTAAATGTTCTTAGGAAAATGGGCATACCGGATCACAAAATCGAGGGGAATAAGATGGTGTTAACTGGCTTCTCCGGGGAAACTACGTTATCCCTCGGAACGGTAAGACTCCATGTGATAGCAGCTGGAGTAAGGAGGATGGTTGAATTCACTTTGATAGATAGGCCAGCCCCATTCAATGCCATCCTGGGTAGAACGTGCATACATTCAATGAGGGTTGTATCCTCAACCTACCATCAGTGTATAAAATTCCCAACCCAGCTTTGAATCGTAACAGTGAAGGGGAGTCAAAAGGCATCCAGAATATGCTATATGGGAGGATTTCAAATAGCAAAGGAAAGCACGTTATATCAATTACAGTGTAAGGACGAGCTCGCAGATCGCCTGGCCAGAAAAAAGAATGGTCCATGTGCCATCTGACCTCGCAAGGACTTTATCGAGAAAGTCGTGGTCAACGAGTCTCATCCTAACCAGAAGATAGAAATCAGATCCGAGCTCTCCAGGGCCCAAAAGGACCAATTAATAGCCTTCCTAAAGGAAAATATCGGTTCATTTGGATGGACAACAACCGATATACCTGGCATTGATCTGAGCTTCATCTCACACAAACTCAATGTCGACCCGAATCATAAGCCAGTACATCAAAAACGCCGAAAGTTCGGACATGACAAGACCGAGGCTGTTAATAGCGAGGTTACCAGGTTGCTAAGTGTTGGGTTTATCAAGGAGGTCAAGTATCCCGACTGGCTAGCAAATCCAGTCGTGGTGAAAAAGAAAAATGGCACCTGGCGAGTGTGTGTGGATTTTACGGATCTGAATAAAGCATGTCCTAAGGATAGCTTTCCACTACCTAACATTGACCAGTTGGTGGAAGCTACAGCAGGGCACCAACTCCTCAGCTTCATGGATGCATTCTCGGGATATAATCAAATACAAATGAACCTCGAGGACCAAGATAAGACATCCTTCATAACAGAACGAGGAACGTATTGTTATAAAGTGATGCCATTCGGCCTGAAAAACGCATGAGCGACCTACCAAAGGCTTATGAACAGGATGTTTGCCAGCCTCCTGGGCAAGTCGATGGAGGTCTACATTGACGACATGTTGGTTAAGTCCTTGAAAAAGGAAGATCACATAAGTTAGCTAGGGGAATGTTTCGACTTACTGAATAAGTATGGGATGAAACTGAATCCCTTAAAGTGTACATTTGGAGTCGCTTCGGGCGAATTCCTAGGTTATGTAATAACCCAAAGAGGAATAGAAGCAAACCCTAAACACATTAGCGCGTTCTTGGAAATGCAACCTCCAAGCTCGGCAAAGGAGGTGCAGAGGCTGACAGGTCTCATCGCTGCTCTAAATCGGTTTATTTCCAGATCGACTGATAAATGTTTCCCTTTTTATCAATTGTTAAAGGGAAACAAAAAATTCATTTGGGATGACAAGTGTGGGGAAGCCTTCAAGCAGCTAAAAGCATACCTCTCCGAGCCCCCCATTCTTTCAAAGCCAGTTGAGGGAGAACCCCTCTACATGTACGTAGCAATCTCCGAGGCCGCGGTAAGTGGTGTCCTCGTGAGAGAGGAGCGAGCTGAGCAGAGACCGATCTACTACGTGAGCAAGTCCCTGGTAGATGCTGAAACCATGTATCCTCGAATGGAAAAATTAGCCTTGGCGGTAGTAATGTCAGCTCGCAAGCTCAGGCCGTACTTCCAGTCACACTCTATCATAGTGATGACAACACAACCGTTGCGCACAGTATTACATAGCCCCAGCCAGTCTGGTAGGCTAGCCAAGTGGGCTATTGAGTTAAGCGAGTACGATATTGAGTATCGACCTCGAACTAGCGCCAAGGCACAAGTATTAGCTAACTTCGTTATCGAGCTTGCAGCGAGCAGCAAGACGGCTGAATCAAGCTCCGGAACCTGGGTGCTCTACGTTGATGGAGCTTCCTCAAAGCAGGGGGCAGGTGTTGGAATCCACCTCGTATACCCGACCAGCGAGGTTGTGAAACAGTCTTTCAGGCTTGGTTTCTCAGCGTCAAATAACGAAGCCGAGTATGAGGCTCCAATAGCAGGTCTCCGACTCGCAGCTAGAATAGGAAATCTCAACTTGAGTGCATTCAGTGATTCTAAGGTTGTTAGAAGTCAGTTCCATGGAGAATATGAAGCCAAAGATAGCAGAATGGAATCCTATCTAGCTTTAGTCCACGAGCTAGTCAAACGATTCGAAGTCTTCAGCTTGACGCGGATCCCGCGAGGTGAGAACACGATCGCAGACGCGTTGGCAACTCTCGCCTCAACCTCGAATCCTCTTGTGAAAAGAGTGATTCCAGTGGAGGGAATCGAAAAGCCTAGCATTAACGTCGAAAAAGATGTTGAGGATTTAATGGAAATCGATGTTGACAATATGGTGTTGGATGTCATGCTGGCCCTAGTAGAGGATGACCTTCCTCCTGAAGTAGGGGAAGCTGAGGACCCGGATCAAGCCCTGTTTGACGACAGGCATGTTCCCCTCCGCGAAAAGATGGTTACGAGAATTGATTGGCGAGCAGCAATTATACAATACATTGAGGGGGTGAGGCCCTACCCAGCAAGTGGGAAGCCCGTAAACTCAAAGCCATAGCTTCAAGATATTGTATAATCGATTCTCGCCTCTATAAACGAAGCGTGAATGGCCCCTAGTTGGTGTGTGTCCACGGACTCGAACCTTTCACGATTGTGCTGGAAGTTCACGGGGGCTCGTGTGACAGTCATTCATGAGGAAGGGCTTTAGCCATCAGAATCAAGAGACAAGGGTATTTTTGGCCCACCTTGGTTGCTGATTGCGAAGAACACTCTAAAACATGCGACAAATGCCAACGGCATGCTCCCACTCTACATCAGCCTACGGAAAATTTGTCTTCCATCTCATCTCCATACCCCTTTATGAGATGGTCTATGGACATAGTAGGACCTTTGATAACCTCGGGAAAAAGGAGATGTCGCTTCCTGCTCGTCCTTACTGACTACTTCACCAAATGGATAGAAGCAGGGGCCTTCCAAGTGGTTAAGGCAACACACGTGGAAGAATTTGTATGGCAAAATGTAGTTTGCCGGCACGGAATCCCGTATGAAATCGTAACCGATAATGGCTCACAGTTCATTTCAAATCGGTTCCACGAATTCTGTGAAGATCACAATATCAGGCTGACAACCTCAACTCCGCGTTACCCTTAGGGCAACGGGCAGGCCGAGGCAGCAAACAAACTGATATTGAGTAATCTCAAGAAACGATTGGACGCTAAAAAGGAAAAATGGTCTGACGAACTCCCAGGAGTGATATGGGCCTGTCGTACCTCACCTCGTAAAGCATCCTCATAAACACTATGCCTTGGCTTATGGGATTGAGGATGTGGTCCCTGCCGAGGTCGCAGTCCCCAGCTTAAGGGTAGATGTGTGTCCCGTGTACAAGCTCTTCAGAGTGCGCAACAACACACCTGAAAGGAACTTATGGAATGCTATGAACTTGAAGAAATACTACCATTAAAATGAAAGATATTTGTAAAATCGAACTACGAAAGGCTTGATCCCTCTCCAGGGTACGTATGCAACCTCACAAGGGTACATCTATTAAAATAAAATAAAAAATCTTCTCTTAAGTCTGCTAAAAGCAGCCTGAAGTATCTCAACTTCTATCTACAAGCTAAAAGCTTTACTTCATAAATAAACACCCTTACGAGCTAGAGCATGCTACCAGCTAGCATGACTCGACTTTGCGTCTAAATTGCAAGGTCACAACCTTTCTAGTCTCTGAATGACAACAACCTCTACGGCTAAACTGTTTAGGTTGCATGTCCGTCTCTAAACGGCTTCGACCATGCGTCTTAAAATCGTCTGGTCAGCTCCCGAGGTCTCTAAACGACTTGGGAGCAAGGTCTCTGAACGGCCCGGATCTTTGGTTGAAAAACTACATTTGATCCATTGAAAAGTGTCAGCCTCTAAATGGCAGAAATGATAGATAATTCTAAAAACGAAAGGTTTTTAAAATCAAAGTAAATAAAATTAAGCCTCCACAAAAGGAGCATGAATTCAACATAAAACAAAAAAGAGGCCCCCTCGGGCATAATAAGTTCAATAACAATAGGAAATGGGTTTAAAGGCCTCCCCAGGCACTGAGTTCAAAAGATAATCTAAAAAGAGATAAAAAGAAGGAAAAAGTCACTAGCCGGCAGGCTCAGTCGGCTCGCTCGCTAAGACAAGCTGGTCCGGGGGCAACGGGAAGTCCCTCCTAAGTTCCTGAGAACCAAGGTCCAGCTGGTCATTTAGTGCTTGCACATCCGACCCAGCAGGCAAAGTAACCGAATCCTCGGATATCTGCGGAAGATCGAGTTTTCCCAAGGAAAGATCGGATACTTGGACAATGGCAAGTTCTGCATCCAACCTCAGCTTCTCAGCCTCGATATTCTTCTTCTCAGCCTCGAAACCATTGATGGATTAATGATGTCATCAAGAAGAATGATGTTGGACTTACACTCCATGATCTGGGTCTCGGTGTCAACCTCAACCTTTTTCTTCTCAAATTTCTCCTTTATCCTCAGCAGGATGGCGTGATATTGCTTGGACATCTCCTTCCTCGCAGCCTTCTCTGCCTTCTTCACCATCTCCTTTTGCTTCTTAACAAGCTTCCTCGAGTCCTCCTTGACTTTCTCAACCTAGACCCTGAGGCCAACGATACTCTCGCTGGCAGAGCGTAAGCCATCCTCAGCAGTTCTAGCACGACCCTCGGCAACTCGGAGGTTCACCCTCAAATCTTGATTGGATTTCTCCAGTAAGGAGATCTGACCTTAGAGAATGTCTGAGCGAGCCTGAGCTTCCCGAGCAGAGTCCTCCCACTTCTTGGCCAAGTCGGCCTGGACTTTAACCTGACTCTCCAGGAGGGCGATGTTAGCCACTTTCTCCTCACTCAGAGCAAGCCTCGCCGCCAGCTCCCCGTTCAACGACCAGATCGGTAACAGTCTTAGCCGCCCTCTCGACCTCCTCAGGTTGGGTGGTGGAGCGTAGATCTTGCTCGAACGAGTTAACCAGCTCATTCGCAGCAGAGATAGCCTAAAATCAAAATTCAAAAACTCAGCAAGAAAATCAAAAAATAAAAGTAAGGAGAAAAGAATTGAAGTTACTTGGCCCATCGCGCTCGCAAACTTGGTATAGCCTTCGAGTTCTTCATATTTCTAAGGGATGGCAAGAAGCAGGAAGAAAGCCTAACGCGCCTGAAGAGATTTGCAAGCTGAGAATTGTTCTCAACAATCGCCTCAGGTCCATCAAAATCAAACATGAAAGCGTTCAGAGAGCTGTTTTTGTCGGTCTGCGACCGAGGTGCCACCTGCCTCCGCGCAGTTTCCTCGACCTCGGACCCATCGCCGCGAGATCGCTTAAGATGAGATTGGTGCTCGGCATAGTGGCTAGGCTCCTTCGAGGACACACTGGAGATTGACCTTTTGGAGCTCCCAGCTCGTGCATCACGCCGAGTGACCTCAATCTCACCACCCGTAGGAAGGCCACCATCATCACCGCGGTCAGCATTGGACTCGTGATGGTCATCCTGTCTAGGTTCCTCTTGACCCCAGGTCTCAACGTGGGCAGACTTACCTAGAGCCTCCTTGACTTTCTTGTCAAGAGCACCAACTAGCGTCGGAGCTGGATGCAGTCGCATCCTCTCCATGTACGAAAGACGCTCTAGTTTCCTAGGGTGGACCATCTTGTTGGATTCAGTGGAGCTGTCGTCAGGAACCAGGTTAACCTGAGAAGCGGCAGGAGCAGTATCTTGCACTTGGGATTGGACCGGAGAACTACCCACAGCGAGAGCTAAATCTTTGGCAACAGCTTCAAGTTTCGGAATGAGGGATGGAGCTGGAGTCGAAACTTGAGTTTGAGTTAGGACTTGAGCCTGAGTTGAGGGAGACGGAGGATCTGTAAAACCAGGTGACATCGATTAAAAAGGGAAAAAACCTGAAATCTCTAAAAATAAAAAATAAAAATATATGAACCTGCGAGCCGGAGGGCAGCCGCAACAGACAGCCTGGGAGCTGGACGATCGCGAGCCTGCAGAATCCTATCAACAGTAAACTGCTTCCAGTCAGAGTTCTCTTCTCTAATAAGATCGATGAGCTGTTGAACCTCCGCCGTCACAACCCTCGAGGAATCAATAGATTCTGCAAAAGGAAAGCCAAATCAGAATAAAAGAAAAAGCGATTAAGGAAATCCTATAAGAGCATACGAGCGGGCTCCCTAGGGTTCATCCTGACCGGTAATTTGAGCCTAGGAACGCCGAAGTATCGACTCGCCCTCAATGGATTTCCCGGAGACTCTGAAGTAGAACCACTGCTCCCACCACTTATCCTCCCTCGCGTCGAACCTAATAACAGACCTGTTAACCTTCGCCGGAAAATAATAGGTCCCGCGAAGATTCGAATTCGCTTTGACATTGAAGAGCTGGCGGAAGTCCTCAGTGTTAAACACAACCCAAGTTTCCTTAGAGCGCACCCAGAGCGCAACCAGATTTCTCATCGCGCTAGGCAAGAGCTGGGTAAGGGCGAGCCCGAGATCGCCAATAATGTCAAGGATGGCCGCCGGGATAGGAAAGGTGAGGCGGCACTTCAAGAAAAACACGACATAACCACAGGCAAAACCCTCCGGAGGATTTTCCGGAGAATCTTCATCCGATGGGACGAGGAAGTCACAAAAATCGAGTCCGCACAAAGAGGAAATATTCTTGAGCTCCCCAGCCAAGATCGTGCTCCCCGAGTGAGGCCCAAACTGATCGGCGAGGGCGAGTAAAGCGCTCGGCTGAGAAGGGGAAGCCATAAAAGAAAAGCAACAAAGAGAAGAAAAATCGAGGATGAAAGGAGCAAGTTGTCGGAAATAATGGAGAAGAACTTTTCGCAGAAAAAGACAAGTGATGAAGGAAAAATCGTAAGAACGATTTAAATGAAGACAACTCAATTTAAAAAAAAAAAAAAAGTAAAGAGGACATCATTACCTTGGGAGTGGGAAGTTGAGGCGACGTGGGAAACTGAAGCAACGTGAACCGTTCAAGCTGCAATCTCGGGTCTAGATTGATTTAATATGATTTCGCACATTTAATAAAAGATCCCCGCAATCTCGGCATTGAGCAAGTAAAGGATCAATCGGAGACCGAGATTGCAAGATCATATTAAATCAATCTAGACCCGAGATTGCAGCTTCGCATCCTCAATGACAAGTCAATAAGGATGCTGGGGGGGCAACTGTTGGGCCCAGATTCCGCACTCAAGGCCCAGCCCGAGTAAGCGGGCTCGACAAGAAAGGCTCGACCCACGACGAGGTCTCACGAGCCTGTTTGCAAGCTGAAGTAAGCGAGGTCGCAAGGTAGAGCAAGTCGACAAGCTGGAAGAACCGAGCACGCAGGAAAAGAGCGAGGTTGTTGGAAGCAGAAGCATGCATTTGACTGAGTCAAAGGGCGCTAGCTTGAGATCCTAGAATCAAGCTCAGCATTAAAGACAAAGATTATAGATTTAATTCTGCAATTAATGTAAATAATTAAGACTAGGCAGTTACATTTTTAGCTGGTATAAGTTTGAAACACCAGCCATATTGTAAAGGGACCGAATTCTTGGCAAACTGAATGATATACAATTTTTCTCTCAATTTCTTCTAAGTCTTTCTAAGTGCATTCAACCTAAACCAAACTAAGGATTGAGGTTGTGAGATTTTGCTCTCACAATATCTCAGCATAAGATTCAGCTTCGACCCACTTGGTGAAGAAGTCAGTCATGACCAAGATGAACTAGTTTTGGTCCGTAAAACGGCGGACTGGACCGATGATGTCCATAGCCCATCGCATAAAAGGGTAAGGGGCCGTTGACGTGGTGACCAGCTCGGTTGGGAGGTTTATCATTGGGTCGTGTCTTTGGCACTTTTCACACTTGGGGGCGAATTTCTCGTAGTCCGCCAACAACGTTGGCCAGTAGTAGCTTGCCTTCTTTATTTTCAAGGCTAAAGAGCGGCCTCCGGAGTGATTTCCACCGTCTCCGTCGTGTACCTTACTCATGACTTCGTGAATATCTTTACCGGCGACGCATTTCAAGAGGACACCTGAAGCGCTCCATTGGAATAGCTCGCCATCGAGAACGATGTAATGGGCATATCGCATTTTAAGTCACCGAGCTGCCCATATGTCGGCTGGAACCGTTCCTTCGTAGACATACATTTTGATCTTGATAGTCCAATCTTCAGGTTCTTTTTCTTCTTCGGCTTCGATGTCCATAGGGGTATGAAGTCCTGCAGATACTTCGTCGTCTTCGTCCGACTGATCTCGTAGGTTTGGGTCGCTTGGGATATGTCCGATTTCGGCGTTCACATTGGGCTCGGAATCCGGACTGTTCCTTGCTTTTCGTGGTTTGGGATTGGTAGCGGGATGCGTCTCGTAGTCGCGCCTACGTGTGGTCACGTTGCAAGTCTCGGCCGATTCGATGCTTGGTCGTGAGATGCTTTCAACCGGGTTCGTACGTCGGAGATGAGGATCCGAGCTTGAGGTGAGGGCATCGGCTGGGACATTTTCTCCGCGAGGTATCTTAGTGAGGTTGAAAGATTGGAATTCGGCAGCGAGTTCCTTTACCAATTTTGAATATGCGTCCATGCGATCGTTCTTCGGGTTATATTCGCCGCTGTATTGACTAGCGACGAACTGAGAATCGCAGAATGCTTATATGTGTTTTGCTCCAATTCCCTTGGCCAATCGCAGTTCGGCTAGAAGTGCCTTGTACTCGGCCTCGTTGTTTGACGCTTGAAATTCCAGCCGGAAGGATTATTCCAGGATTTCACCTTTTTGGGACTGGAGGCATATGCCAACTCCCGAACCGCGGTGTGATGATGAGCCATCGATATGAAGGAACCAGTTTTCCACACCTGGGAGCTCGGTGATCGTTAGTTCTTGTGGTAAATCGATAAGGAAGTCAGCCAGAACTTGGGACTTGATGCTGGTTTTGCTGTTGAATACTATATCATATTCGCTTAATTCGATTGCCCATTTAGCGAGTCTGACGGACTGGGTCGAGCTGTGTAAAATCGTCCACAAAAGCTGATTGGTGAGGACGAAGATCGAATGAGACTGGAAGTAAGGACGGAGTTTATGGGCCGAGATAATGACAGCATGTGCGAGTTTCTCAAGTATAGGATATCTTGTTTCGGCGTCGTCTAGAGACTTGCTGATGTAGAAGATTGGTTTTTGTTCACCTCGATCATCCCAAACTAGGACTCCGCTGACGGCTGATGTCGAGATTGCTATGTAAGGTAGAGAGTTTCTCCATCTTCGGTTTTTTTGCCAGGACGGGTGAGGTTGATAAGTATTCCTTGAGTTGTTTGAATGCTTCTTCACATTTATCGTCCCATTCGAGGTCCTTGTTACCGCGGAGTAATTGATAGAACGGTAGGCACTTGTCAGTAGATCGGGAGATGAATCTGTTGAGTGCGGCAATTCGACCTGTTAATTTTTGGACTTCTCGTTTCGTTGTCGGCGATGGGAGGTCAAGGATTGCCGAGATCTGTTTGAGATTAGCTTCGATTCCTTTTTGAGTAACGATGTAGCCGAGGAACTCGTCAAATGTGACTCCAAATGTGCATTTAGTGGGGTTGAGTTTCATACCGTACTGGTTAAGTATGTCGAAACAGGTGCTGAGGTGTCCGTCGTGATCTTTGGCGATAAGAGATTTTACCAGCATATCATTGATGTATACTTCCATTGTCCGGCCAAGCTGACTTGCGAACATGCGATTGACGAGCCTTTGATAAGTTGCTCCAGCGTTTTTTAGGCCGAACGGCATGACCTTATAGCAATAGATACCCCGATATGTGATAAAAGACGTCTTCTCGCAATCGTCGGGATGCATGAGTATCTAGTTGTAACCAGAGAAGGCATCCATGAAGGAGAGGAGCTCGTTCCCCGCGGTTGCTTCGACCAGCCTATCAATATGCGAGGGTGGGAAATTGTCATTCGGGCATGCTTTGTTGAGGTTGGTGAAATGGACGCACAATCTCCACTTTTCGTTCTTCTTCTTGATGACGACGGGGTTAGCCAACTGATAAGTAGGATTTTTCCTAGGAATCAATCCTAAATATGCTCATGTCATTGCAATATTTTAGGTGTCAATCTAATTGGGGTTTAGTTCAAGGCAACAAAAATGCAAGAAACTCTCTAATTCAAGCAAATAAGTGGTTTTGGTTTTAATCTAGCAAGCTAATGATTCAATTAAACAAAGCAAACAAGTAGCAAGAACTAAGCAAGATTAAGACAATGATTAAAAAGAGAATCTTTGGGTAAGGCAATTGATTTGGGGGAATCTTAAGTTAAGCAATGATGTCCATACAATCACACAAGTGCATTTCCTTAAGCTTAGAACACTAATCAAGATTAATCTAATCTCTTAGCACTAATCACTTTGTTAATTACAAATTCAATATCAAATTCTCATTTGTGAATAAGCAATCAACAAGCATTAAATAACAAGTTCCAATAGCCAAAATTCATCTTAGACAATCATTCTCATGAGCTAAATGTGAAAATCTCTTATTTAGTTCATTGGGGAATTTCATCAAACACCTTGTGTGCATGAAATTCCTATGATCTAGATTTAACTTTCTCAAGCCTAATCTAGCATTATAAACACTAAATAAGAAAGAAAACAAGACAATTAAGCTCTAGACATCAAAGATTAACAAAGAAACCCCCTAATCTACCAAACCCAAATGATCCAAGAAGAACTACTCACTAATCATGAAGAACACACCAAATCTCATGAAAGAGGTGTTGTTAATCATGATTAGAGAATAGGAAGATGAAAGATTAAAAGGGAATTAAGAGAAACAAACTTTAAATTGCATAAAAACTCAAGATCTCTCTTACAATCACTTAGAACCTTAAAAGGGGAGGTTTTTTTAGCAAGAGAAAAGAGATGGGATCTAAAATTTAGGTCTAAGGCTTATATACAAGTTTGGGCCGCGCCCCAACACCTGGCCGTGGTGGTCTGGTGTGCTTGGCCGGTGTGGAGATGAGGCAGCAGTACCTGGCCAAAGCCGGCCGGTGTGGAGATGAGGCAGCAGTACTTGGCCAAAGACGGCCGGTGTGCTTGGCCGGTATTTGCTCGGGCGAGACATGAGCTTCAACACCTGGCCGTGGTGGTCCAGTGTGCTTGGCCGGTATGGAGATGAGGCAGCAACACCTAGTGGTGGTGGTCCGGTGTGCTTGGCCGATATTTTTTCTGTCCGAGCTTTGGTTAAGCTCTTGGCGGTGACACCGGCCCACGGTGGTCCGGTGTTGGGATGGTCTCGCGCCAGACAGACACGTACTTGGTACAATCGCCATATATCTTGAACCACTTATCCAAATGACCTGGAACCACCTCCAGATGACAGCTAACTCATTTTTCTATCATTTTCATGAAGAGCTTCGAGGCTAAATCCGATTGCAAACCCTTCGTCTTGCCCGATCTTTGAGACACCTTGTGTGAACTTTGCCTTTTCTTAAGCTCCATCACTCCAATCCTCCCCAAAATGTCTCCAAGTACCTAGAAAACACTCCAAATTATGCAAGACTCACTAGGACCTAATGCAAACTAACTAAACCCTAATTTAGACAAAAAAACTAAGAAAACTATGAAAAACACATGCATGAGACCCAAAATACTAAGCTAGATGCATGCTAAAACGGGTAAAATATGAGAATATCACTAACAAGTCAGGGTACTTGACCTCGGTGATTGTTCCTGCTACGAGTAATCGTTCGACCTCGTCCTTTACTGCCTGAGCTTTCTTTTGGCCGTGCTTCCGTCTTTTCTGTTTAATTGGTTTGAAGGTCGGATCGATGGTGAGTTCGTGACAGGTGATTTTCGGATCGATCCCGGGCATATCTTTGATGGACCAGGCGAAGGTTGACACGTTTTTCTTGAGGAAACGAATTAGGTCGTTTTTGATATTTTCATCCAGCTCGGCTCCAATACCAATGCATCTCTCAGGGTTGAAGTCGTCGATGCTGACTTGTATGATCGACTCTCGCTTTGGTAAGTCAGGGTTATTATTTTTGTTAAGTAGGTCGGTTGAAGTTGGATTTGAACTGATTACGTGATTAGTCGTTTTTAACACATTAATTACCCTAATGTGTAGACTACCGCAATCATAATGGTGTGTCGTTTAGTACTTAGGGATCGAATCCACAGAGAGAAAAAATAGCACAATAAGAATACAAGAAACTACTTAAGCTAAGCTAAACGATTTTTGTTGGATTTTGTTCTAAGAACTAATTACGATAAAACTAAAAATAAAAGACAGAGAATAAAAACATACAAGACAATTAAAATGATTGCAAGCTAGTTTTAACAACACAGAATTAAATAACACAAAATTAAAGAACACAAGACACTAGACTCGGTTTTATCAAGGAAAGAAAGATATGGATCGTTGGAATAGAAGTATTCGATGATTCACTAATGATGTTTCTAGTCACTCAATGAGCTTATTCTATGGCAAGGAACACATACAAATAGTTTAACTCACTCTTATGATGCTAAACCTTTTATTGGCAATTTGAATTAGCTAATCTCGCAATTGCAACCAAATTATCAACAAGCATAAAACACAAGTCCTTTTAGCCAATTAATGATCCTTAGTCACGATTCTCATCTTGCTAAGCATCAAAAACATGTTTAGAAATCGTCTAGACAGTTACCAAACCTCTCTCAAGTGAAATATGTCCATGTTCTAGAAATTGAGTAGCTAGTTCAATCCTAGCTTTAAGACCACTTCTAAACATGAGAATTTCTATAATCTTGCTCTAAACATCAAAAGATCATCATCTATCCCTCTAAATCAACCATTCCCACAATCTATAATGAAACTACTCACACATAACTAAATCATAAAATAAAACCGAACAAAAGCAAGACATAGCAAAAATAAGAAGATTGATGGAAGAAAAGTAAGAAAATCTTCACTAAAATGGTGTAGATCTTGGATGATTCATGAACAAAGATAGATAAGGGAGAAGAAGTTGACTAAAACAGTAAAAAGAAGCTGATAAGATGATATTTTCGTGTGTGGAGAGTTGTTGAAACTCAACTACAAAGTGTTGAACTTATACAAAAGGGGAGGGGCCAAAATCAAGTGGAAAGTCACCAGATCGACATGTCTTCACTAAATCGGCCATAACTCTTGAACCACAGATCTGAATGATTTGAAACCTCTTCCATTGGAACTATAACTCAAATATCTACAACTTTTATGAAGACCGTGGAAGCTAAATGCAAATGGAAACTGTTCTTCTGAGTCGATCTTTGAAGCACTTCGGATGGTTTTTGTCGCGGTAGGGGGATCGATCGTTCCAGCAAGTGGATCGATCGTTCCAGATTGTGATCGATCGTTCTGAGATTTGAAAATCGTTCCAAAATTTTACGTTTTTTGTGGATCGATCGTTCCAAGGGGGGAACGATCGTTCTGGCTCCTGTTTCTCCACCTGCTTCTTCTGCTCGCCAGACTGGACTGTCATGACGGAAATTGGCATACCGTTTGATCGAACCGTTGGAATTGCCTCAAACCACTTTCAAATGAACGCTAATCCATTTATCTATCTTGTGTTAAAATATGAGCTTAATCCATCGGTGGGACGTCCTTCATCCAATGCCAAACTTATGACGTCTCAACATGATCATGCATCTCAGTATTCCGCAATGATCTTTTATGATGGCTATCCTTAATCCTCCAACTCCACTGACTCCAAGAACACCTGAAAATGGCCCAAAAAAGCCAAAAAGAATGCGAAGACAACCTAGAATATCTAAAATGCAATGAGATTCATTTTGGACCTAAATACATTGTAAATACTATGAAAACAACATGAAACACATAGAAAACAAAGGAAAATATGAGACTCAAGATGGTAAAATACACGGTTATCATTACGCAGGTGCGAGGTGTGGTTCTTAGTTTTCAATCTTTGATGGCGCACAAGCGAGACATCGATTGGTTCCCTTTAAGAGTGAAGATTTCGTATGGCGTCGGAAACTTGACGCACTGGTGTAAGTTGAGACGACGGCCTTCATCGCAAATAACCACGGCGTTCCAAGTATGACGTTGTAGATCGCTGGTTTGCTTAAGACCAAGAATTTCATTACTTTTACTGTTCTGCCGACGTAGTCGGTATCTTGATCGTTCCCGCGGTCATGGTTTGTTCTCCTGCGAATCCGGTCAGAGGCTTGATATACGGCTTGATTTCTGAGTCTGGGATGTCCATGTCTTTTAAAGTTTTTCTGAAGACAACATTGACCGAGCTGCTAGTGTCAACTAAAATCCTCTCGACGGTAACGTCACAGATGAGTAACTCGACGACCAGCGGGTCGTTATGAGGCATGTGGAGTCCAACCGTGTCAGCTTATGTGAAGGTAATGGGCACGCCACCCTCGGGAACTCGGTTGTTTCGCTGTGCCGCAATTGCTTCGCGACTGTGTTCCTTGATTGCCTGAACTGAGTAATTGCAAGACTCGATTACGCCCATGATCATGTGGACCCTCTTTCGGGCTTTTGGGATCGTGTGATCTTCGGGTTGGTCCTCATGATCTTGTTTTGGCAGCTCGGTGTCGGCGTTATCCTTAGATCATTTGGGGTTATTATATGTATTCTGCTTCATGTTGTTGTTGTTGCGGCCGAATCTGTTGTTAGGTCGGGGAATGCTCTAAGGTGAGATCTCCCCGTTTTTGAAACTCTTATGTAGCAGATCCTTTAGGTGTCGGCATTCCTCGGTACTGTGACCTTTCCTTTTGTTAAATTTTCAGTACGATTCGGGATTACTCGTGGACTCTGCTGGATCATTTGTTGGTTCTTCCGGCCTAACCCATGTATTTCAGGGCTGTTGTGGAGGGATGGCGGTTACTTGGTGTGTTGTAGGTCGCTGTTCAAATTGAGATCGCAGCACGCATGCGTCTTCCCTGAGTTTTTCTTTAGGTAGGGGCTGTCTCGAGAGAATGTACTGCTTGTCTTTGGCGGCCTGCTCCTCTTCCTTTTGAATATATGTGTGCGACTTGTACAGGGCATCTTCCAGGGTTGGAGGTCGGTTGCGATGAATTTTCTTATGAAAAGCTGATTGATACCAAGTCGCTTTGTAGAGGGCTTCGATTGCGGCATCGTCATCGGTGGTACAGTGGGTTACCACCAACTTGAATCGATCCATGAAGTCTCGCAAAGGTTCGTTTGGTCCTTTCTCGAGGGCCCACAATTCAGCGTTCTTGGTCTTCTTCTTGATGAACATGGTGAAGCATTTGAGGAACTTGGTTGTGAGCTCGGTGTAGTTGTTGATCGAGTTTGCTTCGAGTTGCGAGACCCAATCGAGCGCGGTCCCGCCGAGGTTTTCGATAAGAAGTTGACACTTCGCAGCATCCTGCTCCTCCTCGGTTTGGAATTTGAAGCGGTTCATCATGATGCCGAAGGAGGTCATGAAGTGCCGGGGGTCCGAGTTGCCTTCGTACTTTGGGATCTGGATCCTTTCCAGACGCCGGACTAGGATGTCAAGAACTCGTTGTGTGAATGGGGTTTTCTGTGTCTCCTGGATTACACGATCGATCTCGGGTGCCGAGTTGGTGGCATGGTGAAATTTGGACCTCAAGTCTTGAAGTTGGGCTTTGACGCTGTTGAGTTCGTGATCCAGAGACGTCTGATCGATGATAGGAGTTTCTTGATTGCCGGTTGATCCGGGAGCTGGTTCAGAGAATAGGTTTCGGCGGAGATCGGCAGCGTCTCTTCACTGGGTCGGAAGGGCGTCTGTTTGAACTCGGCGAGCTGTCACAGAATTCTGTTTGAGTGGCGAATAGGGAGTCAAACCTTTCGTCGTTCTTCTTGGCGAGTTCGGCGAGCTGCGCTGCCATAGGTTGTAGAATAGCGGTTTGGTCGACTGGAGCCGAGGTTGTAGTAGCAGTACCTGGCGGAATAGGTGGTGGTGGATCGGCACCTCCGTTGGTCGGGTTGCCATTCGCCGGGACGGTGTTGTGGAGTTCGTTGTTCTGGGCATTGAGGTCCAGTATCAGATCGATTGGTAGTTCCACCATAGCCGAGCTTAATCTCCGAGATCCGAAAAGTTTATTGTTTTGTTTAGAAAAATTGTCCCCGCAGACGGAACCAATTGTTGATTCTGAAAATCACAGAAGGGGCAAAACTAGTAAACTTAATGGATCGAATCTCGTTTTATTGATTAAACTCGGTAGAGCTACAAGATTGCTAGATCGTAAAAGAAGACTTAAGATCTAAGAAGATAAAAGCCGAGTTCCTGCTCTTGAATCTCCTTAGGTCTCGTAGATGATTGTGAGTGTAATGAATTGTGGTGAAGGCCTCCTTATTTATAAGGTTCTGAGTCGGTCTAAATCGAGAGGATATCTTTTTCCTAGTTCCATCAGGATAAGGAAATCTTCCTTTTCTAACGAAATCGGAAAAGATTTCGTATATCTCGGAGGTCAGTGCGTTCGACAGCGAGTTGGGCTTTAGAGAGAGCTCGGCCCGTTGAGTGTGATCATGGGCCTCCTTTACTTAGTTCGAACCATCGTAAAACGGGATCAATTGAGCCGGTCTCGGTTCAAACCGGGCTAAACCAGGGAGTGCTAAACTGATAATTGGGATTTGGCCTAAGAATCAATCATAAATATGCTCATGTCATTGCAATATTTTATGTGTCAATCCAATTGGGGTTTGTTCAATGCAACAAGAATGCAAGAAACTCTTTAATCCAAGCAAACAAGTGTGGTTTTGGTTTTCTAACAACCTAATGATTGAAATTAAACAAGTGGACAAGTAATAGCACTAAAAACGATTAAGACAATGATTAAAAAGAGGATCTTTGGGCAAAGCAATTGATTTGGGGAAATCTTGAGTTAAGCAACGATGTCTATCCAATCACAAAAGTGCATTTCCTTAAGCCTAGAACACTAATCAAGATTAGCCTAATCTCTTAGCACTAATCACTTCACTAATTGCAAAATCAAGATCAAATTCTCATTTGTGAAAATATAATTAGCAAGCATTAATCATAAGTTCTATTAGCCAAGATTCACCTTAGACATTCACTCTCATGAGCTAAGTACGAAAATCTCTTATTTAGTTCATTGGGAAATTTCATCAAACACTTTGTGTGCATGAAATTCCCTATGATCTAGTCTAATCTAGCATTAAAACCACTAAATAAGAAAGCAAATAACATCATTAATCTCTAGACATCAAAGATTAAAAAAAGAAATCCCTAATCTACCAAGTCCAATGATCCAAAGAGTTTCTACTCATTTACCATGAAGAACCCAACAAATCTTATGAAAGAGATGTTAAATCTCATGATTAAGTGAATAAAAGGTGAAAGATTATAGAGATTAAACTTCCAATTGCATAAAACTCAAGATATCTCTTACAAAACCATCCAAATCCTAAGAGGAATCAAGGTGACCACGTTTTTGTGCAAGGAGAAAGAGAGAAAATAAAGCTTAGATCATGAAAATTAGGTTTTTGGACTATTTAAAAGAAGGTGGGCGAACCGGGTCAACCCGGGACAAACCGGGTATTGACCCAGCTGAAACTGGTTTTTGCTGATTCTGGAGATCTGTACCGACCAGTCCTGGGTCGGTACAGTTGGTCGGTACTACTTTCTGCGCATAGCTCCTTTGGGTGCCAGACAGACACGTCCCCGCTAAATCTGATGTATCTTTCAAACCACCGCTCCGAATGACTTTAAACTACTTTCAGAAGACATATAACTCAATTATCTACAACTTCAATGAAGACTGCCGAAGCTAATTCCGAACGTAAGTTGTCCACTTGGCGTGATCTTTGGGTGACTTTGGCTGGATTCGATGAGGAAAGATTGGATTTTGCACCGGCCGGTTCTCGGTCGGTATGGGGAATGATTTGGGTCGGTACAACTTCCTTCCTAGTACCAATCAATCTGTACCGCTCCAGAACAGGTCGGTACTGGGCTTGCTTGTGCTGATCCAATGCTACTCCGCGTTGGTCTCGCGGCCAGACGGATACACCTTCGGTAAAATTGCAATATCTCCTCGAATATATGTCTGAATGACCTCAAACCACCTCCAGTAGACAGATAACTCATCTGGCTACATCTTTCAGGAAGATCATTGACGCTGAATCTGACCGTAACCCCTTCGTTCTGCCGGATCTTCAAGTCACTTAGGCTGGCTTCATGGGGACGGATTTGGAAGTGGCTTTGTACCGACCAAGTGTACCGAGCTAGGACAGGTCGGTACTAATCTTTTCCGTTGTACCGACCAGTTAGTACCGGTCCAGAACAGTTCGGTACTAATCTTTCTTGTGTCGATCCAATGCTGGTCGGCGTTGGTCTCGCGGCCAGACAGACACACCTTTGGTAAAATCGCGATATCTCCTGGAATACATGTCCAAATGACTTGATTTCAACTCCTCTAGCAAGCTAACTCATTCCTCTACAATTTCCATGAAGATGTCGAGGCTAATTCGGAATGGAAACCCTTCGTTTAGTCAGGTCTTTCAGGCACGTCGGGTCTGTATCAAACTGGTCTTGGAGAGATTAGTACCGAGCCGTAGTACCGACCCAGAATGGTTCGGTACTAATCTTCCTTTGCCTTCATGCCGAGCTGATCTGGGTCGGTGTTTCCTCCTGTGCTGACACAGTCTTTTGGAAAGTCCATTCTTCTTTTCGGCGGCCAGACGAAGACTCCTTAGAAAATCGGCCATATTTTCCAAACCACTCGTCCGAATGACTTGATTCAAAATCCGGTAGAAAGATAACTCATCCCTCTAGAACTTTCATGAACAGATCCGAAGCTAAATCAGATCAGAGAGCCTTTGTTCGGCAGGTTCTTTTGGACGGTTCGTATGACCCTTGCTTCCTACTTTGCTTCATTGCTCCAAATATCTCCAAAACACCTAGAAACGCTCCAAATGCATGCAAGACTCACTAAGACCTAATGCAAGCACCTAGTACTCTAATTTAGACTAAAAAACTAAGAAATCTATGGGAAATACATGCATGGGACCAAAAACACTAACATAAATGCATGCTAGAACATGTAAAGTATGAGTATATCAACTCCCCCCAAACTTAATCATTTGCTTGTCCTCAAGCAAACAAGACTAAGAAGAGGAAGAAGATCAAATGGGAGCTCAAATCCAAAAGTACCATAAAAAGAATTCAACTCAATGTCCAAGTTACTAGCTCTAAGATGCGATCAAACAAGTCTACTCGAAAAGAGCTAGCCATATCCTTCCCTATACGAATCAAATTCAAGCCTTAACCTATACAAGTATTCATGTCATCCAATCCTTTAACATTTATTAATCGTTTCAAGTGAATCATGCTCATGCAAGGCAAGTGAATCCATTTGGCTAGGGTAAGGTCTTGAGACTAAGATGATCTCAAATGTACGGGGTTTTCATCAATGCAAGGGATCTCTTAACGAATAAGCAAGCTTTAGCAAAATGTTAAGAGTAAAAGGCAATCTGTGCATACAAGGATAGACTTACATCTACCCAATGCCCAAATCGTCTCTAACCCTAGCATATCTACCCATGAAGTCCTCATCCTAAGCTACCCTTTTCTCACTTGGCCTTTTTGCCTTCATGCCCCATATGTGAACTTCTTCTTCCACTTCATCTTTTCTCACTTGGGGAATTTCTTCTTCTTCATTGAATCTTGTGGTTTCGTGCTTCTTTTTGTTATTTCTTTAGCTCTTCTTTCTTTCTTTTTCTTTGCCTTGCCTCATCATTTACCAATGATGCCTTAGCCAATTTTTGGCTTTTTCCTTTGTTTCTATGAGGCTATAACTATCACTAAGAGCTATTCTTGATAACTTGCACTAACCACATCACAATATTGCATTCCCCTTTCACCTTCACTTTCTCCCTTTTGAACCCACTTCCTTCTTATCCACAATTCCATTAGTCACACATTTTCGTTCACACCAAACCCAAAACTTCCCTTTCCCACGAGCCTAGCCTAGTCTAGCCTTTGATGTTCGGCTAGATCTACATGCAATCCTATCCTTGTCGCCCTAAACTCAACACTTTTTGCCAAGCTTACTCGAAAAGTTAGGCCTCACATACGCACACTAAAGATTTTGGCTTGAAAGGAGGGTAGGTTAAACGTATGGTAAACTGTTCCAATGATGGGAATCGGCTACTTGGACTAGCAAAAGAGTGGTGAAAAGGATAAGAGAGCCCAAGTATGTATATGGTAACCATGAATTCACTATGCAATGCACAAGCATGATAATTTCAATGTCAAAATTATGGTTTTCACTTAGGTAAGATTGAAATCAAATCAAGACTTGCTTTAGCTAAGACCCTAGTAATGAAACGCAAGATCGAAATATGGTTCATCCTTGATTTCAACACGAGATCAAAAGCATCAAACAACAAATGACGAGGGCATTGAATCAAGCTCTAAATATGATATTTTACACGGATAAATCTATCATTGCTCCTAATGCTCATGCAAAGCTACCTTATATGCTATGCATCTAGACTCGATCCTATATGGAATGCACAAAAGTTCAAAAAATTTCAAAATTATTGAAAATGCATGATATGCATGAGACTCAAGATGGAAAATACAAAATAATAACACAAAACGCATGGTTAGATACCGGTCTCTCCCCCAAACTTAAATCACACCGTCCCGGTGTGAAATAAATTCAAGGAAGAGACAAAGACAAAGGATGATATGCAAAGACTCAAGATGCAAGAGATACTTACAATGGAGGAGTGCTACTATGTGAATGGAGAGAATGGAGATCTTTCCCAACATCAAACACCGTTGCTACCTTGCCACGACCTTGCTACCGTCAAGAACCTTGCAACCACTCAACAAAAGATCAAAAAGCCCTAGAAACACAAAATCAACTAGAAAGCAAAGAGAATATGTACAATGATAAACATGGGAATGTCTCCCAAGCGCACTTTGTTTAGAGTCACTAAGTTTGACTTTTGTTACCCTTTTAGGCGGGTGATGGAGGAGTGTGAGCACTCCATGGCGGATCTTTGAGCTCGAGCTTGAGCACCTTGCTCATGACATCTTGAAGACCGGCTTGCCCTTTCTCTTTGAGCTCAGGTGTGAAGATTTCTTTGACCGAGGCAAAAGGTTTGGGCCGTCCTTTGCACTTGATCTTGTACTCGATCACTCCATCCTTGTGCTTCCAAGGAGTGAGAGTCATCATAGAAGGCTGGCTTGGCTCGGACCTAGACCCATGAAGCTTGCTTGATCTGTTTCCCATCTTAGCCTTGGCCTTTTGCTTATTCTTTGCACCCTTGCTACCCTCAACGTCATTCTCCATTGTGGTGGGATGGAGCGGTTCCAAACAAGCTGTATCAACTTCCGAAGCTTCCTTGTCATTACCATACCCAAAATCTTTTCTCTCAAGAGACTTCTCTTCCTCTTCATAGACCTTTGGGGGTGGAGCTTCTTCAACCATCTCACATCTACCCACATACCTCGCTTCTTCTTCATGAAACTCATCATCCTTTATGGTCATTGTGCCACAAAGCTTGTTGGAAGAAGTCCTCATTGGGTAATATACCTTATCATCCACATTCAAGAGAACTACCATTTGATCTTTGAAATCCATTCTAGCGTCGATGGTAAGTAGGAATGGGGTTCCAAGGAGAAGTGGGAGCTTATTGGTCTTCTTCATCTCCATGACAACGAAGTCCGTTGGGACTATGCAATCCCCAACCTTAAGCGGGTAATCTTCAAGAAGACCAAGTGGTTTCCATGAAGAAGCGTCTCCAAAGGTGATAGGTGATGGGTGATAGGTGAGGTTTCTTATCCCTAGACTCTTGAACATCTCATGGGACATGACATTCACACTTGAACCGGAGTCACACAAAGCATCCTCAATATCCAAATCTCCAAGAGAGCAAGCTATAGAGAATTTACCGGGATTACCAAGCTTGGGGAGAGACTTAGGCTCGATCCTAGTTGTTCTTGGTGAATCAATGCAATCAACACTACCCTTGTCTTTAACCATGGTCACGTCATCATCCTTATCAAGGGTCACTCCCCCACCTTGTTCCTCAATGTCCACATTGAGCTTCAAAGGAACATCTCTAGGGGAAAGCACTTTGACATGGGAACCATAAAGTAGAGACTCAATTTCTCTAATGGCGGCTTCATGATCATCAATGGGACGTGATTCATTTGAGAAGATGGCATTGCAATACTCCTTTGAGTTTTGTATGGCTTTCCCGTTTGAAGAACTTTGAGGTTGAGGTGATGACGAAATGGCTCCTTTGGTCTCTATTTGTTGCACTCTTGAGCTCAATGCCTCAAGCTTCTTATGTAGATCATTGTAGGAGCTAGCTACTTTGGTATGGATATCCTCCATCTTCTTGCTCACATCCATTGCTCCATTAGCTTGTCCTTGAAGAAGTTGTTGAAGCATGTTCTTCATATCAAGGTCTTAAGGCATGAAGTTGTTGCCTTGAGAACCGAGTTGAGGCATAAATGGAGCTTTGTTGTAGTAGCCTCCTTGGTTCCCTTGAAATTGATTTTGAGGGACAAAGCTTTGTTGTTGATTGTTGTTGAAGTTCTTTTGATAGCCACCATGATTCCCGACATAGTGCACTTCTTCTTTGTTTCTCAAATCCACCATTTGTTCTTGGAACCCTTGGTTTGCTTCACAATCACCAACAAAGTGAACCGCCTTTTGAGATGTAGTGATAAGCTTGTCAAGCTTATCCAACTTTTCACTTAGAGCATTCATCTCCTTGGTTCTTCGTTGCTCCTCAAAATCGCTTGTGGTCCTTGTAGACCGATCATACTCATCACCATATGTTCCATCACTCAAAGCAAGGTTCTCAACCAACTTCATTGCTTCATTCACGTCCTTGGCCAAGAAGTTTCCATTTGAATCGGTATCAAGCAACATACGGATCTTTGGAAGTGCTCCACGGTAGAGTATGCTCAAGAGGGAAGCATCCGAGAATCCATGATGAGGGCATTGCGTTGTATAGCCCCTAAACCGCTCCCAAGCTTCATTGAAGCTCTCATTTGCTCTTTGAGTGAAGCTCGAGATCTCATTTCGTATCTTAGCCGTACTAGAATGGGAGAAGAACTTGGCAAGAAATGCGGTTTTGCATTGATTCCAAGAAGTGATGGAACCTTGGGGAAGGTTCTTTTCCCATTGCCTTGCCTTGTCCCCAAGAGAGAATGGGAACAACCTTAGCTTGAAGCTATCCTCCGAGACACCGTTCATCTTTGTCAAGCCACAAATCCGGTCAAAGTGATCTAAGTGATCAAGAGGATCTTCCATCGCCAACCCATGAAACTTGTTGTTTTGCACCATGTTGATGAAGCTACCTTTGACTTCAAAGTCATTGGTCTCAACCGGTGGTGCTTGGATTCCTTGCCGGTTGACATGGGCATTGGCTGCGTCTCCCGCTCCAACGGTGTTTTGAGCTCTAGCATCACGGGCGGGTGGTGGTGGGATGTGGAATTGCCCAACGTGAGCTTGTTCTTGCCCTTGACCATTGTCTATGATCCTATAAAGAGAAAACAAAACTAGATAGATAGATTAGTAAACAAATAAAATAAAAAGTTTGATCTCAAAAAGAATCTAAATCCTATTGACTAAACTAGAACCCCAATCAGCAACGGCGCCAATTGATAATTGGGATTTCGCCTAAGAATCAATCCTAAATATGCTCATGTCATTGCAATATTTTAGGTGTCAATCCAATTGGGGTTTGTTCAATGCAACAAGAATGCAAGAAACTCTTTAATCCAAGCAAACAAGTGTGGTTTTGGTTTTCTAACAACCTAATGATTGAAATTAAACAAGTGGACAAGTAATAGCACTAAAAACGATTAAGACAATGATTAAAAAGAGGATCTTTGGGCAAAGCAATTGATTTGGGGAAATCTTGAGTTAAGCAATGATGTATATCCAATCACAAAAGTGCATTTCCTTAAGCCTAGAACACTAATCAAGATTAGCCTAATCTCTTAGCATTAATCACTTCACTAATTACAAAATCAAGATCAAATTCTCATTTGTGATATATAATTAGCAAGCATTAATCATAAGTTCTATTAGCCAAGATTCACCTTAGACATTCACTCTCATGAGCTAAGTACGAAAATCTCTTATTTAGTTCATTGGGGAATTTCATCAAACATATTGTGTGCATGAAATTCCCTATGATCTAGATTAACTATCTCTAGCCTAATCTAGCATTAAAACCACTAAATAAGAAAGGAAATAACATCATTAAGCTCTAGACATCAAATATTAACAAAAGAAATCCCTAATCTACCAAGCCCAATGATCCAAAGAGTTTCTACTCACTTACCATGAAGAACCCAACAAATCTTATGAAAGAGATGTTAAATCTCATGATTAAGTGAATAAGAGGTGAAATATTAAAGAGATTAAACTTCCAATTGCATAAAACTCAAGATATCTCTTACAAAATCATCCAAATCCTAAGAGGAATCAAGGTGACCACATTTTTGTGCAAGGAGAGAGAGAGAAAATAAAGCTTAGATCATGAAAATTAGGTTTTTAGACTATTTAAAAGAAGGTGGGCGAACCGGGTCAACCCAGGACAAACCGGGTATTGACCCAGCTGAAACTGGTTTTTGCTGATTCTGGAGATCTTTACCGACCAGTCCTAGGTCGGTACAGTTGGTCGGTACTACTTTCAGCGCATAGCTCCTTTGGGCGCCAGACAGACACGTCCCCGCTAAATCTGATGTATCTTTCGAACCACCGCTCTGAATGACTTCAAAGTACTTTCAGAACACAGATAACTCAATTATATACAACTTCTATGAAGACTTCCGAAGCTAATTCCGAAATTAAGTTGTCCATTTGGCGTGATCTTTGGGTGACTTTGGCTGGCTTCGATGAGGAAAGATTGGATTTTGCCCCGGCCGGTTCTGGGTAGGTATGGGGAGTGATCTGGGTCGGTACAACTCCCTGCCCTAGTACCGGTACTGGGCTTGCTTGTGCTGATCCAATGCCGGTCCGCGTTGGTCTCGCGGCCAGACGGATACACCTTCGGTAAAAGCGCAATATCTCCTCGAATACATGTCTGAATTACCTCAAACCACCTTCAGTAGACAGAGAACTCATCTGGCTACATCTTTCATGAAGCTCATTGATGCTGAATCTGACCGTAATCCCTTCTTTCTGCCGGATCTTCAAGACATTTTGGCTGGCTTCATGGGGACGGATTTGGAAGTGGCTTTGTACCGACCAAGTGTACCGAGCTAGGACAGGTCGGTACTAATCTTTTCCTTTGTACCGACCAGTTAGTACCGGTCCATAACAGGTCGGTACTAATCTTTCTTGTGTCGATCCAATGCTGGTCGGCGTTGGTCTCGCGGCCAGACGGACACACCTTCGGTAAAATCGCAATATCTCATGGAATACATGTTCGAATGACCTGATTCCAACTCCTCTGGAAGATAACTCATTTCTCTACAATTTCCATGAAGACCGTCGAGGCTAATTCGGAATGGAAACCCTTCGTTTAATAAGGTCTTTCAGGCACGTCGGGTCTGGATCAAACTGGTCTTGGAGAGATTAGTACCGAGCCGTAGTACCGACCCAGAATGGGTCAGTACTAATCTTCCTTTGCCTTCATGCCGAGCTGATCTGGGTCGGTGTTTCCTCCTGTGCTGATACCGATCCAGCATACCGACCAAGAACGGCTCGATACAGTCTTCTGGAAAGTCCATTCTTCTTTTCGGCGGCCAGACAAATACTCCTTAGAAAATCGGTCATATTTTCCAAACCACTCGTCTGAATGACTTGATTCAAAATCCGGTAGAAAGATAACTCATCCCTCTACAACTTTCACGAACAGCTCCGAAGCTAAATCAGATCAGAGAGCCTTTGTTCGGCAGGTTCTTTTAGACGTTTCGGATGACCCTTGCTTCCTACTTTGCTTCATTGCTCCAAATATCTCCAAAACACCTAGAAACGCTCCAAATGCATGAAAGACTCACTAGGACCTAATGCAAACACCTAGTACTCTAATTTAGACCAAAACACTAAGAAATCTATGGGAAATACATGCATGGGACCAAAAACACTAACATAAATGCATGCTAGAACATGTAAAATATGAGTATATCATAAACTCACATCCAACATCGATCCAACGGTTCAATCTCAAGAACCATTAAGAGTACTGAAGTCATGTAAAACTGTCTCGGAAATGAAGTAGACGCAGAAGAAGCCATGTTGGCCGCACAAGAACATGTTGGACCCGCGGCCAGCTTCATCTCGTCCTGGACCAGGCCCATTTGCAAGCCCACTTCAAATTTGTCACTTGTTTGCACAAAGAAAAGCCCTAAGACGTCTCAAGACCATATAAATACACTTTATAGGGCAGAGAACAAGACACACATCACACACCATATAAGACACCATCGAGTTCGAGTTTCCATAGCATAGCCGTTTTTATTCTTTGTTCTTAGGGAGCAGATCTGTAACTTTGTACTTCATAGAGAAGATTTCAAAACACTTTTTATTACTTGTAGTGATTTTGCATTCTTCATTAATCTAATGATGTTTTGCAAATCCATGTTTGGGTAGTTCACTACACCAAAACAGTTTTTTCGCTACTGATTTTCGCTACTGATTTATCAGTCGGTAAATTTACCGACTGATTGGCTACTGATTTGCTACTGATTTGCGACCAATTTAAAACAGTCGCAAATCAGTCGGTATTTAGCGACAAATACAATCAGTTGGTAATCAGTAGTAAATTTGCGACTGAATAGTGACTGATTTGTAGTCGGGAAAATTCAGTCGCAAATCAGTAGCAAATTTAGCGACTGATTTGCGACAGAATTCGGTGGGTCGTAGAACAGTAGCAAATCAGTAGCAAAAAAGTAGTTATAAATCACGTGGAATTCATTTTGTGGTAGGTGTACCTAATTTGATTTTCAGTCGGGAATCAGTCGGGAATCAGTCGGGAAATTTTCTATATATTTGCCATACTCGAATTTTCTTGTCACAATTGTAGAAATACAAAGAAAAAAAAAGAGTTTATAAACACAAATCAAAGAGAGAATAAGGTTTCTCAACTTAGAATGTCGGGTTATGGTAATTTCCGGAAGTGGATGTATAATAGGTTCGATGAAGCGACGGGAAATCTCTCGGCAGAGTTCACAGCGGGGGTGGATCAATTCGTGGCATTTGCAAATAGCCAGCCTCTAGCGCAGAGAAATCGCGGTATGTTTCACTGCCCTTGTCTTGTTTGCGAGAATGAGAAATTTATCCCGGGTACAAGAGTTTTGAGACATTTGTATAGTAGAGGATTTATGCCAGATTATTATATTTGGTATAAGCATGGTGAAGAACTGGATATGGATATAGGAAGTTGTTATGTTGATAGGCCGCATGTAAGTGGGAGTCATGAAGATGTGGGTAATGTAGTAGAAGATAGATATGTGGATATGGTGAATGATGCGTTTCGTGATAACGTGAGTTTTGATAACTACTATCATCAGGATGTTAGTAATTATCAGAATGTAGAAGAACCGGTACGTAATCATTCAAAAAAATTCTACGACTTGTTAGATGGAGCGAATACTCCATTATACGATGGTTGTCGTGAAGGTCACTCGCAGTTATCTTTAGCTGCTCGAATCATGCAAAATAAGGCAGATCATAATATGAGTGAAAAGTTAGTGGATTCGGTATGCGGAATCTTGACAGATTATTTACCAGAAGGAAACCAGGCAACCAGTTCACATTACGAGACAGACAGATTGATGCGCAATTTGGGGCTCCCATGTCATGCAATTGATGTTTGCATTAACAATTGTATGATCTTCTGGAAAGATGATGATCGGTTAGATGAGTGTCGGTTTTGTAATTCAAAAAGATGGATGCCTAACGAGCAAAACCGTAGGACCAATGTACCATATAGTCGTATGTGGTATATGCCTATTGCTGACAGATTAAAGAGAATGTATCAGAGCGAGAAGACTGCAGCGGCAATGAGATGGCATGCCGAGCACGAAGCAAATGAGGAAGAAATGTGTCATCCGTCTGATGGGGCGGAGTGGAAATATTTTAAAGATCAACATCCTCGGTTTGCCGAAGAACCCCGAAACGTTTATCTTGGATTGTGTACAGATGGGTTCAATCCATTTGGCATGTCAAAAAATCATTCATTGTGGCCCGTGATCTTGACTCCGTATAATTTACCCCCTGGTATGTGCATGAATACGGAGTACTTGTTTCTAACAATTATGAATTCTGGGCCAAATCATCCTCGAGCTAGTCTCGATATCTTCCTCCGACCTCTCATTGATGAGT
>PKMM01033408.1:61511-84420 GCA_002933915.1 Eutrema heterophyllum
GATTACCGACTGATTTTGCAGTAGTAAAAAAATTGTTTTCTTGTCTATTCAGAGTGTGTCGGTCTTATCATTTTGAGTCAACATTAACAAAATCTAATTAAAAATTCACAGAATATCCTTTCATTAATGTAAATAAAAATATTGTGTAGGTATAATTGATTTCTACCATACATTAATTTTACGCTATCAACTATATAGAACACAACAAGATAACATATGGGATGGAAATTGATTAACTGATAATAATTAAGTCGATCGATTGATCAGCTACTAATTTATATATACAACCAATTAACAAATAGTATATTCATTTTTTGTATTGACCAGAGATTAATCAGACTACTAATTTATACACATAACTAGATTATGGACTAGATTATGGACATGTGCTGTTGCACGGGTTGATTGTTATTTCTGGAATATTTTTATTTTATTTTTAGTTTTATATATGTATGTATATATACGATTTGAAAATTGTTGATTGCTTCGGTTTTTATGAATTGAATTTGTGTATTGGACGAATTATAATTTACGTGGATTGATATAGTTTTTTTTTTTTTTTTTGTAATAGGTGATATATATATGAAGTATTACTAATATAAATTTGTTGAAAACGTACCCAATATTAACTTTTAATGTTGGTGTTAATGTTTTTTCAAATACGATGTATAATTAGATATGAAGAACTTTTAACAATGTTCTCTTTAACAACCATGGTCTATATATTTCCGGAAAACACAAAAGACCAAATCCCGGTTGACCAAAGCGGACTGTTCAAGGTTAAGAGTGGCGTATTTATGGACCGCAACAAGTGGGATAAGAACCAAGCATTGAGTACTACCGTTTCAACCCACCCAATTGTAAGTGAATTTTAAGTCTATAATGTTTTCTAGTTTCTTTTGTTCTAAATTTGTTGGTTTTAAATTTTTTGCAGGCGAACGAGATTGGGAACGGTAGAGCATTCCGCCGCCTCAAGATAAGTAGAGTCCAATTGCAGGAGAAAGTATCGTTCGTACACTACCTTCACGGTGACGTGTAAGGCCATTTATCATCCCCACTGGTGTGCTCTTCTTCTTATCTCCCAAGTTTTGTGCAAATCAACCGACCGCGCAAAAGGAAAGAAAGAAAGAGATGATTAATTTACCTTCAAGTTTATTGCATGCAACTGAGTTGTTCTCTTTTTGTTTCTATTTGTCTTCTAATAATTTTAAGAGTTCGGCTTTTGCATGTTTTTTTAGCCTTATCGATTGTTCATGTCACTTGTTCAACTGTTTATCGAACCATTACGCTTCCTTCATCTCTTTTGTTCGAAGACTTGAAGAAGTAAAGTAAACTTGATTTTTTTTTTCCTTTTTTCGGCACTTACTCGTCGTTTCTTTATTCCTCGTCTTTCGAAATGTCAACCTGTAAGTGCGGAGAAAATCGATTCTAAAGAAACGAAATCTTCTTTCGAAATGTCAATCAGAAATTCAAAAGTCTATTAATGTTAAAACTATGATTTCCCAATATTTGATTTCATGCATTAAAAATCCCCAAGACTTTTTCCCAATTAAAGAGGATTACATATTTAAATCTTCCATTTTTATTTACCTTTCTTCTGGACCTCAGATTTCACTCCCTAATTTCACAAAATTTATACTCTTAACTAGATAATCCGCCCGCTCGGTTGAGCATGCACAAAAATGAAAACATATAATTTTATACACATGAGTGTTGTGAATAAAAAAAAGAGAGGAAATTATTGTGTGTTATTTCATAAATAAAGAGAGGTATATATAGGTTTACATACATTTAGAGAGCAAGCTGAATAAGGAGAATAAGGAAACCGAAAATATTCTAAACCTCCTAGAATATAGGCTTTATAATGGACATCCATATATTAATTCATAACACTCCCCCTTGGATGACCATTATACAAAAATGATTCTAATGCACATAAGATGTTGCCTCATTTAAAATTTTACTAGGAAAACCCAATGGAAAAAACCATAGTTAAGAGAAAAAGAGTGCAGCGCGCTATTACCCCCCTCATGAGCACATCACTTGAAACGTTTGAGATGACGCGATCCAGTATGATGAACTAGCTTCTTGAAAATAGCAGCCGGAGACGTCTTGGTAAATAAGTCCGTCAAATCTTCACTTGAACGAATTTGTAGTAGATGTACATCGCCATTCTTCTACAATTAATGGGTGTCGCAAATGATCCATCTTGATCATTCTCTTTGCTTCTCATGATCTCAATAATCTTTGGAATGTGATAGACTTTCATATTTACATTCCCCTTAGGTGTCTATCACTTGCGTGTTCTTTGCTGCCTCGTTAAAACATTGTCATGGAAAAACCTTGTGGGATAAAAACCATGATAAGGAAAAAGAGTACAACCACGTACATCATCATATTTCTCCCCCTAGAAGCATCTTCTTCAAGAAATGCATTACCATCATATATATCATCTTTAGGGAATTGATATAAGTATTACCTTAGTTAATACATTCGTATGATTATCATAATTTCTCAGGTTATTGGACTTCTGGTCCATAACATCATTCTCACATAGAAGATATTTTCTTCGTCTATTTGGACTTCATGCCAAATTTCTTTTTACATACATTCTTCTAAAATTTTATCTTATACATATGGGTCATTCATGCTCTTCTCGTAAAACTTACTATTTTGGCTTTTCTTCTTATCATTCGAAAGCACATCTTTCAATCATGAAAGAGATCAACAACTTACCCAAATATCATTTTAAGTATGGTACTCCAGGACCAAATATATGAGCATTTTGTATAACATCTTGCAAGGATCTTTTGAGATAACATCTCTTTCCTTAGATTTACAATTCAGAAAATCTAAAGACAATGTTGTCTTTCCAAAATCGTTTCTTCCAAATTTCGACTTCCGAAAACTCTTCAAGAGTTTTGATTATGTTCAAATCAAGGATCCCATTGATCCATAATCTTTTGATAAATACACATGGGTATATCGGTTAACCTCATAATACTCACTTTAAGAGTATACCCCATGAAACATATTCGCTTTAATCAATCGAATAGCTAGTGCTCTCAAGAACTAAAATTTGCTGCTTCTAGCAATTTAAATTCTTCTAGGCTGCTTCTGGCAGTTTAAATTCTTTTGAGACTAATCAAGTCATTCTATCATTATCAGACTCATAAGGGATCTGAAAAATAGTTGCATCCACCATAAGAAAGTATAACTCTTCATATTCATTCCTCTTTCGTATAAAGATCCACTTATGTCTTACTAGTTTTACACTTTCAAGTGTACGGACTACTGGTCCAAATACTTCTCTGCAAGAGATTCTAACTTTGCCTCTACGGCTTTTTCCATGATTGGCCAATCATCACTTTACATACGTTTTTCAATACATCTTCTTCTACCGCGGTTTATGATCCTCAATTCTCATCAACTTCACTGCATGCAAAATTATTATCGACGTCGATTTGCTTTTGGTTCCATTTTATTCCAGACATGACACAACTAGTTGAAATCTCTTATCATTATCATTACCAGGTACCTGGATTTATTTCTTAGTCATGTCTAATGTCTCTTATGGAGATCCTCCATAATTCTTTGATTCCTCGATCGTGCCATTTCATAATCTGCTCCATTTCTTCTCGAGGATTCTAATCTTTGGAACCAATAGATCTATCACGCTTCATGCGATCTCTAGAATCAATAGCAATTGATATTGTTCCCCCGGGACATCAATATTAATTGGAGCGCAACTGGTATATGTGACTTCGTCACTCAATCAGGGTCAGAAAATGCTTCTGCCATCAAATTTGCTAACTCTGCAAATGAATTATCTTTTGAACTTCTAGTGCATATTCTTTATGAGGATCAAGATAATTTATTTCAGTGATTTTCTTTTCCAGCTGTTTATTTTCTTCTCCCCCCTTAATTGTTGGAAAGACTGACTCACTGAAATTACAGTCTGTAAATCGAACCTTATCCCTTATTGATGGCTCAATACATTTACTCATCAAGGGAGATTCATATCCAACAATTCTTAACCTCCTTTGAGGTCCCAACTTAGATCAATGTGGTGGAGCAACATTACATCCAAAAAATTTTAGTTGGGAAATATATGGTTCCTGACCAAAAACTAATCTTTGGAGAACTCAAAATTATTCGTTGGCATAATGCGAATCAATGCGGTTTCACTCTAATCAATTAACTAAATACTTTCGCAAAGATACATAGTGGATGATCAGTCCAAAATATCTCCTTGTATACGTACCAGAAAACTAATATATTATAAGAATATTGGATAGTGAAAACCGTATTATTAACTTCCTTTATGGATAACACATAAGAATCTTTTGGTTCTTTTCGCATTATTATTAAACCAGAATGGCCTAACCGGTTATGCCAAAACAGTGAGATTTTCAGTAAACTTCTTGTTTACTATCTCCATTATAATATTTCGTTGAGTACAATTTATAGAGAATGCATGTAGTTTCTCCAAATATTTTTACTGATACTCATGATGTGAAGATGTTCGACATTTCCTTCACTCATGGTCTCAACTTGATAAATCTTAAAATCTTCTGGATTTTCTTTACACATGATTTATCGAACATGAGTGTGAACATGATCTTCTGGATGTTCCACTTACTATGAATTGTGGGATTCTGCAGTTCTCCCCCTTGAGATGATGACACTTCAGGTCCATCCATCTCGAATTGAATCCCACTTTAGGATCAACAACATACCCAACACTTGGGTTTTGTATTATATCTTAGATCCTTTTGACCTTTGAGACTTAGGAGAGTATAAATGATTTCAAATTGCATTCCCATAGGCAAATATATTTGCTCTTTCGGAGCTTTCAATAATCTTTATACTACCTCATCGTGTACTCACAATAGCTTATTTCATCGTCAAATGAGAGAAATATATCTTGTATGTTACCATCTTTATTTTTTCACTTTTGGTGAGTTGAGTTCTTAAGACAAACTCTTTGGCCTCGAGTTTAACCTTGACCATATCCATATCTATATCCATGTTCACGTCTATGACCACTTCTATAGCCACTTCCTCGGCCAGAGTTATTAGGATGTTTCTTTTATTTATTGTATCGGATGTCACATTCGCTTTAGGGAATGGACCATATCCCGATTTTTCATCTCTAGCTCATTATTTTGCTCAGCCTCAAAGAGACAAAATATAAGTTCATAATACTTCTCAAATTCATTTTTCACAATTCTGTGTCTAAAAGACAACATTACTTGTCTTTTAGTATCTCTACATCAATGATATTATCTCCAAATAATATCAATTTGCAAGTAATTCTGAACATAGCAGAGTAAAACCCACTTACAGACTTCAAATCATATAATTTTAGATTCAACCAATCATAACGAACGTTAGATAATATCACATTCTAGTGATCATACATCCTCTTAGATTGTTCCAAATAACATGTGGATCTTTTATGGTCAAGTATTCGATCTTAAAATCTTTAAAGTGGTGATGGAACATAAATATGATCATGAAAGTATGATCAAACTATATATGCTATAAATAAAGATAATAGTCACATAGAATATTTCAATCAATCATCATTATTCATGAATTGGGTTCTCAATTAATTAATTCACCAAACAAAATCAGATGACAAATATGTCATAAAATCACTTTAAAACATAAATCTAGATGATGATAGTCCTTGTAATTAAACCAAAGATTTCCTAACGAATAAAGAAAGTAATAATGCATTTGGTTTTAGAGAATTAAGCGAAACAAATTAAAGACAACCAAACCAAATAAATCCCACAAACCAAACTGTGATAATTCTATCGGTTATTATTATTATTTTTTTCTTTTCAGATACCTAGAATTTGGTAATTATAAACATGAGCCATGGTTTTAGTGTAATAAAAATCAAGCAATCGATAATGAAGCAACAAGCTACAAACAAACCAAAGATATTAAACATGCTCCGTAACAAAACACTAAGCGATGTTTGTTTATAATTCGAAAGCTTAAATTAATACTTATCTCGATTGATAACAACGACGGGAAATATCGCAGATGCCGGAGAACAAAAACGCCTTTGGTCATGCTTATCGATTTCGGCGAAGATTTCACATATGCCACAAACTAAGACAAAAACAATATCCATATAAGTTTCGTCTTATTCATAATAATAACATATCATCGATTGAAAACAAATTTTATGTTTCTTAACAAATATAATAACAACTATCAATTATACTCCCTCTGTTTCTAATTGTTGAATGTTTTAGAAAAAAAATTGTTTAAAAAAAATAGATTTTTTAAGTTTTCTATGCATTTTTTATTAGTTAATGATGATGAATTGTAAACTTTAAGAAAAATAATTAAATTTATTGAATTACTATTGGTTTAGAGTTATAGAAAATTGTTAATCACAAAAAATAATGCATTTATAATCAAATTTTAATGTGTTTTCTTAATATGTGTGAAAAGTTTTAAAAATCTATTAATAAAAAACAGAGGGAGTATTAGACAAACGATCTGAGACCAAACAATAAAACAATAGAAAAAGAATAAATCATGGATCGTAAGCATGTCTAACCATGAAGCAGAATCTAATTCTTAAAATGTTTGTCATTCATCGAAATTCTATTTTGATACTAAACAATTTACTTATAATATGTAAACATGATTAGGTGGACTTAGGCAGTTAGCAAAACTAGTTCAATACTATCAAAGTTAATTACGTGAACCACCGATGCGAACATGGAATCGAGACCTTAGTAACTAGGATAGATTGATTTATTAATAAACTAAAAACAAAGCCCACAGAGGAATGAGACAAACATTCATTCAGTGATGGTTATCCATAAGTGATTTCTAATCGATTATTCATTGGCGATTAACATTCATTAAAAGTTAAAACAATAAGCGTTAATAGATAAAGCAACATACATATCGAGAAAATAATTAAGCATTGATCTCGCTAATAGAACAATAGAGCAGTAATATATGATTCAATATACTTATCTCAATCAAAAACGGAGACAACGTCATAGAGATTATAGATCTGAAACGGGCGATAGTCTCTCAACGAAAACAAAGAAATGATGGAGATGGTGTTGATTAGGGTTTTTACTCAGTGGTTAGCTTTCGTGTTGATAACATGTTGTAAATAAAAGAAAGAGATGAAATTATTATGTGTTATTCCATGAATAAAGAGAAATATATATATAAGTTTACAAAGATTTGGGGAACCAGCTGAATAAGGAGAATAAGGAAATCGAGAATTCTAAAACCCTAGAATATGGACCTTATAATGGACATCCATATATTAATTCATAACAATGAGTTCAAATGTTAAACAATATGTTTCATGTTTTGGTTGTTTGATTTCTACTGCAGAGCCATTATTAAATTTAATCATAGTTTTTTTTTTGTTATGTATACACAATGCAATATGAGCTAAATTTTAAGCGATATAGTGTACATTATGTTAATATGTAATTAAAACAGATTTAGTTCATATTTTATCATGTGCTGTTTTTTTTTTCAATTTTAGATATAGCTTTTCATGCTTTCGGAGGAGTAGTTTTCGTAAAATTCTCTTAATCTTGACTACGATTTCAATGGAAGTACATTTAATCTTAGTCTAAGGGAATAAACTTATGTGTACTTATCAAATATAACATACAGTTTTGTCAGTAAACATATTTTGTCAATATCGTTAATAAGCTTTCATAATGTTTCATGTTCATCAAGACCTACAAAGCCTCCCGCCCGTTTAAAACAAATACAATACTATTTGAAAACAAGAAAGAAGCATGTATTATCACACTTAGACAAAAACATATTGTCGGTAAAAGATCTATGTTTCCACTTGTGTATGACCCTAACAAGAAATCAGAATTCATTATTAGATGAATTTACTGCGGAAAAATCTTATACGTAAAGAAACATAATAAGCCATGAGTAAAAAAAAGAAGAGGTAAACGAATAATAAGAACAAATAAGAAGAAGATTTTCAGAATTTCATAGGGGTGTGTGCATCTATAATTTTTTATGGAAGTTTCTGGTAAATAAATAAGAGATTAGATAGAACTTGAATGTGTATTAGGGTTTAGTCGTAAAATATGTAGTGGGCCAAATAGTTTATTTTCCAATGTTTATCATATATAAAAAAAAAATTGGTCCCAAAATTTGTTGATCGATTTTCGATTTTTTGAAAACATGTTGATAATATATTGAGTCTAATGCAGAGCCATTATGATTGAGTCTAATGTTGATAATATAAAGAAGGAAGAAATGTATCAAAATGGGCATTTGGTCTAGTGGTATGATTCTCGCTTAGGGTGCGAGATAGACCTGGACGTTCGGGTATCTGTTTTGGGTTCGGATCAGTTTTTTCGGTTTTGGAAAATTGATAACCATTCATGTATTTTAGAAATTCGGTTCGGGTATATTGAATCTAATACAGAGCCATTATGATTGAGTCTAATGTTGATAATATAAAGAAGGAAGAAATATATCAAAATGGGCATTTGGTCTAGTGCACTACAAGAAAACATGGGTATTTCTAACGGAGTTTCCGACGGCCATAATTTCGTCGGTAAATTCCGACGGATTTCTGACGGAATTCGGACGAATGAAACTCCGTCAGAAATAAGTGTCCGTCGGAATAATTCCGACGGATTTTCGACGGATGTTGTAGCCGTTTGAAAGAATATAGACGTTACATAGCCGTTTGAAAATTGCTGGTAGCCGTTTGTATATAGATGTTAAATCCGTCGGAAATCGCGCACATTTTCTTTATAAAAACGTTTACACCCTTCTCTCATTCATTACAAATACAAAAAAAAACTCCTTTCTTCTCTCTTACTAAAATGTCTTCTTCAGATCCTTATAATTATTTTCGATAATGGATGGACAAGCCTCATCAAATTCCGGAGACGGGCCTAGTTACAGAGGAATTCAAAGAAGGTCTGCAGGAATTCATGGCATTTGCGGGTATGCTGAAGAAAGCGATAAAAAACGGTAAAATCTACTGCCCTTGTACGAAATGTCGGAATCGTAGATTAATCGTGATAGATGAAGTATGGTCACACATGTATTGTCATGGGTTTGTTTCGGGTTACAAGATTTGATATTATCATCGAGAAAATGATAACATGGTGGATAATTATGCTACTACTAGTGAACAGTATATTGGGGATAACACTATCTTAGAAAAACCTGCAATGGAAGTAGAAAGTATTGTAGGTCATGTTCAGATGGTGAACGATGCATTTCGTGAAAGTATACTGTCGGTTGCTGAGTATGGAGATAGAGGAGAAGAACCTAACTTAGAAGCTCGGAGATTCTTTGATATGTTAGACGCTGCTAAACATACTTTATATGATGGGTGTAGAGGTGGACATTCCCCTTTATCAACTGCAACGAGGATGATGGGTATAAAGACGGATTTCAATTTGAGTGAGGAGTGCGTGGATGCAATCGCTGATTTTGTGAAAGATATTTTGCCAGAAGATAATCTTGCACCGGCATCATACTATGAGATACATAAACTTGTTGCTGGTCTAGGATTGCCGTATCAGATGATAGATGTATGCATAGACAACTGTATGCTCTACTGGAGAGAGGACGCAGACCGTTCGACATGCCGTTTTGTAGCAAACCTCGATATAAGGAAACAAGTGGAAGAGTGTCAGTGCCATATAAACGGATGTGGTATTTGCCGTTAACAGAGAGATTGAAGCGGTTATATCAGTCAGAGCGCACAGCGGGAGCAATGAGATGGCATGCAGAGCATACAACGGATAGAGAAATTGCTCATCCGTCAGACGCAGTAGCATGGAAACAGTTTCAGTCAATGTATCCCAGTTTTGCGTATGAGACGAGGAAAGTATACCTTGGATTATGTACCGATGGTTTCAACCATTTTGGGAAGCACGACATACAATATTCTTTGTGGCCAGTAATTGTAACACCTTACAATTTGCCGCCATCTATGTGCATGAGACGGGAGTTCTTGTTCCTTAGCATTCTCGTTCCTGGACCAGAGCATCCGAAGAGATCACTTGATGTGTTTTTGCAGCCATTGATCTATGAGCTGCGAATGTTATGGGACCAAGGTGTTGAGGCGTTTGATGTTTCTTGTCAGCAGAATTTCATCATGCAGTTGGTACTTATGTGGACCATTAGCGATTTTCCAGCATATGGCATGTTATCAGGATAGACAATGCACGTAAGGTTATCGTGCCCGTACTGTCAAGATAACACAGATGCGTTCCAATTGAAGCACGGACGCAAAACATCTTGGTTTGATTGTCATAGGCGATTCCTACCAAGAGATCATCTTTATCGTCGGAGCACGACATTGTTTAGGAAGAACCGGAAAGTAGTTGATGGTCCACCTCCTGAGTTAGATGGGCAGTATTTGTTGACTCAGTTCAGAGATTTTGGTGCAGATAGGACCGTTGATTGTGGTGGTAACGGGCATCATCCTGTTGATGGTTGTGGCAACATACATAATTGTCACAAGAGGAGTATTTTCTGGGATTTGCCTTATTGGAAGGACCATATTTTGAGGCATAATCTGAATGTCATGCACATTGAGAATAATTTTTTTGACAACATTATGAACACCGTTCTCAATGTCCAAGGGAAAACGAAGGACAATCTGAAGTCTATATTGGACTTGCCAGACATTTGTTCTCGTAGAGCACTACATGTGATAGGGAACGGGAAGCCTCCGGTCCTGGCTTATCGGTTGGATGAACCTTTAAAGGCCTAGTTTTTAACTGGATTTCTGATAGTGTTATATTCCCAGACGGATACGCATCTAACCTTCGGAACTGCGTTGATCATGGAGAAGAGAAGTTTACTGGGATGACGAGTAATGATTGCCATGTTGTGATGCAGCGCCTCCTTCCATTTGCCTTTGCATGTCTTCTACCACGTAATTTCCACGAAGCAATTGCAGGTACAATCATTAAATTAATTTTTTTAATACTTTACACAATACTTTAGTTTTTATTTATTCATTTTGTTATGCATATTATGTTTTAATACCGTTTGATGTATCATTTCGAACGGTATATGTTCCATCTAAAGAAGAAAGTGAAAAATTTGAGCAAAGTAGAGGGTTCTATTGTCGCACAGAGCATCAATGAAGAAACCTCACATTTTGCCGAGTTCTACTTTCCATCACAATTAAAAACGAAGAGTCGTAGACTAGCTCGACATGATGACGGAGGCGTAATACCTTTCTATCCGGTCGATGTTCCTCATATATTCTTAGAAATTGGATGACTTAGTGGAAAAGGCAAGAAGCGGAGACTTTCAACACATGAGCGAGAGCAATTGCATATGTATATTCTCACAAACTGCGATGGAGTTGATGAATATGAGAGGTATTATATTGAACAAAATTATTAATTATTTATTGGGTCCTTGATTATTTATATGTTTACGTGATGATCATCATAATCTCACAGGATGTATATGGCATATCAACATTTTGCATTTCCGAACAAAACAAAGGATGAGCTAATCGAGCTCAAACATGAAGAGTTCAGACGTTGGTTAAGAGATTATGTAAGTGTTTTAATTGCCTTGTTTTTAACTATCATATATAATGAATGATTTATTTTACACTTTTTGATTTTATTTGTGGAGGTCACGACAGAGAAGGCTAACAGACAAAGATTTCCCACGTGGTTAGAAGAAATTGTGCATTTTCCACTAGCAACCGTGCAGTCACATGTGATGTATAGCACACGGGGGTACGCTTTTAAGTTTCTTCGGGATGATAGGAGTGCGACAACTTTAGATTACGGTGTATCTACTCAGTCCGGTGATCTTGTATACTATGGTGTCGTACGTGAGATTTTCGATGTTCAGTACCCGGGAATGCTCGGTTTGAGATGCGTTGCATTTTTATGCGACTGGAATGACCGATTAGTAGGAAGCGGTGTGCGACACGACCAATTTAGTGTTACATCATTACATAGCAGAAGGCGACTCCAGAAATACGAGCCATTCGTACTTGCTTCACAAGCAGACCAGGTTTGTTTTTTTCTTTTATGTTTATTTGTTAGTAGTTTTGCATTCTCGTGGTTAAATTTTTATATGACTTTATTATATAGTGTAGGTATGCTATATTTCTTATCCTCGAGTGACAAACAAGTAAGCCCCGTGGATTATAGTCACATCGATAAACCCGAGAGGTAGGGTTCATGGGATGTCCGATCATGAACCCCTCCAACAAAGCTTTGTAGGTTTGGATTCAATCGAGCATTCCCTTGAGGTCGACCTTGTTGTTGATTTCACCATACATGCAGACGATCGGGTATTTGAGGATTCAGAGGAAGAATTTGACAAATTTGGGGAAACTTCCGATTCAGGAGAATCGGATTACTCATCACCGGATTCAGAGTAGTTTTATAAACTTTTCATTGTAAAATATGTACTTGTACTTGTACTAGATATTTGTTATGTGGAATATATTAGTTATGTGGAAGTTTTCGATGTTCAGTACCCAAAAAAATGCTAAGTATACATCCGTCGGAAATTTCCGACGGATTCAGAATCTCCGGCTAAAAGTGAATCCCCTGGCTAAAACTGAAATTCCCCCGGCTAAAACTGAATTCGTCGGAAATCCGTGGGAAATTTCCCACTGATTTCTGACGGATTCAGTTTTAGCTGGGGGAATTTCAGTTTAAGCCGGGGGATTCTGAATCCGTCGAAAATCCAGCGGATATTTCCCACTGATTTCCGACGGATTTAGTTTTAGCCGGGGGAATTTCAGTTTTAGCCGGGGGATTCAGTTTTAGCCGGGGGATTCAGAATCTGTGGGAAATTTTCAACGGATTTCCGACGGATGTATACTTTAATGTGGTTTAGGGTATATGGTTTAGGTTTTTTTGTAGAAATTGTAGACAAACACTTGTATGATGTATATACAATAGTTTGAACTTGTCAAATTTCAAAATAAATGTGTTATATATAATTTATAAAATTTGATGGAAGTGTTTGTATAAGTTATAGTATAAAGTATAGTTGATTTATGTAAAATGTATAGGTTTTGATGTTGTATAAGTTATAAACTCATACAAAGTCCCTAACATTGATGAATTTACTATTTTTTTGAATTCAAAATGTAGATTAGGGATTGTTAAATCATATCACCATACCCTAAACCCTAAGCCCCAAATTTACCTCAAATCTATCGGAATTCCGTTGGAAATTTCCGACGGACTTCCGACGGATATGGTTACTTGGACACGTGTCTTTTGACTGGCCAATAAAAATACATGCAAGGAATATACCGTTATTCCCATATCCGTCAGAAATCCGTCGGAAATTTACGACGGGTTTCCGACGGACTTTGGTTTTTTCGAGACCGCGGAAAGATTGACCGCCTAAATGAATTTTTTTGGGAATCCGACGGATTTTCGACGGATATATCCGTCGGAAATATGTAGATTTAGTCTACGAACCGTCTTCTTTCTCCATGAATTCTCTTTTTCTTTTCTCTCTCTTCCCGATCGAATTTCTTCCGTTTCTCTCTCTAAATTCAGGTATTTCTCTCTTTTCATTCCAAAGATTTCTCTTCAATCCTTCATTCTTCATCACCCAACATGGATCAAGTGTAAGTTTTCTTGTATTTTCATTTGTTTCATGATTTTTTTTTGTAAATTTTAGAATTGTTAGAGATTGAGATTGGAAATGGAATTCTTAGACTTGTTAGATTTTGATTGGAATGGAGATTGGATTATAATTGTTAGGCTTTTAGATTTAGTTTGTTAGTTTTTTAGGTTTTTGTAATTTTAGGGTTTAGATTTAGGTTATAAAAACGTTTTTGTAATTTTATAAAACGTTTTTGAAAAAATGTAAAATAAAAAACGTTTTATGTTATATGTTGCATAATTTAAAAAAAAAAGTTTTGGTATAATTATATAAAATTATAAAAAAATTTGGGATTATATAAAACATTTTTGTATAAATATATAAAATTTTAGGATTATATAAAACATTTTTGTAATATTAGGATTATATAAAACGTTTTTGTATAAATATTACGATTATATAAAAAATGTTTTTGTATAGATTATATAAAAACGTTTTTATGTATAAGATTCTTTTTTGAATTTTTTTTGAAATTTTGGAAAATTTTAGGATTTTTTTGAATTTTTGGAAATTTTCAGGAATTTTGAAAATTTTGGGAAATTTAAGATTTTTGCGAAATTTGAAATTTTCGAAAAATTTTAAAATTTTCGAGAAATTTAAAATTTTCGCGAATTTTGAATTTTTTGGCAATTTGAAATTTTCGCGAATTTTAAAATTTTCTGGAATTTTTGTTTTTTCTTGAATTTGAGGTTATTTTAAGAATTTTCACTAATTTCTGAATTTTCGGAAATACTAACGATTTTATGTTATTCCCGCAGGAATAACGAGGACGGACTACGTTTGGGAGGCGGCTCCCAAGGATGCCGTTATCGGGTTTCTCGGGCTACGCCTCCTGGCGGATCGAGCTCGGGAACTGAAATCACGGACTCCTGGCAATCTGCTGCTCGGAGCAACATTAGGATCGAGAACATTGTCCAGCAGCCCAACCGGGGCCATTGCATCCGTCTCGACCCGAAGTTCGAGGACGGAACTTGGTAAGTGAATTTTCGTTTATTATTTCAATTTATTTTGATTTTGAATCTTAACGTATTTAATTCTTTTTTTGTTGTTTTCAGGTTTAAGTTGTCGTCTGACATCACAAAGGCGATCTTGCGGATGCTCCACAACATGTTGAACAAACTGTACGAGAAGTACTCGTACATGCTTGCCGACGAGAAAGATGTGTGGCACCGGACTTTCGCGGTAAGTAATTTATGGATTTTTCTTCTTTTTGTAGTTTATTTTGTCAATTTTATTTCAGAAAACTAACATTATGTTTTTTTTTTATTAATGTAGCAAGATTTCACGTGGGACCATACGCAAACGAGGACGGTTATTGGCCAATTCGACAAGTATGCCGCGCTTTCGTACTCGAACCACATGTACGAGTGGAAGCAGAAGTGGAAGCACAACAAAGACAAGCCGAAGGACCTCGACGACGACGTGTGGAAGGGCTTCTGCGAGTACTGGAGTAAGCCTGCGACGAAGAAGCTCTCCGATATAAACTCGAAGAACCGGAAAAGCGACCGAGGAGGGAAGAGGGCCTACATTCACAACATGGGCGCAAAGACCGTCGAACGCGAGGCGATGGAAATGGTAAGTTTAATTTCCATTTTTAATTACTAATTTCTTTTTTATTATTATTTACTTAACAAAATTTCACAGGCGAAGAAAGACGGTAAGGCTCCGGATTACCTTAAAGTAATCGAGAAGAGACACACCAACAAAAAAACAGGTGTGATCCATGACGTGGGATGCGTGAGCTTGTAGAGACTTGCAAAAAGAAGAAGACGGAACATGAAGTTTCGATGTCGCATCTCACTCTTGACGGATCTGGGTCTTCGATCGAGTTATCAACGGAAAATGTCGGAATATTCCGACGGATTACCGATGACTGAAATCACTTTCCGACGAGCTAGAACCGACGTCCTTTTGGTCGTCGGAAAATGACCTTTCCGATAGGAACTGCCGTCGGAAATCGCTTGTTTTCTTGTAGTAGTGGTATGATTCTCGCCCTGCCAGAGGTCCAAAGTTCAATTCTCGAATTGCCTTATCTTTTATTTTTGTAGTGTTTTAGGATATTTTTCAACGATTAGTTTACTTCCGATGAATCGGATTTGTGCAGGAAAAGTGGAGAATTAAGATGTTACCAATAAATTCCTGTTCCATAATGAAATTATCTGTTAAATAAAAAAATGAAAACATATAATTATATGCACAATGAGTTCAAATGTAAAACAACTAGATGATATCCTGTGCTATGCGCGGGGATAAAATTATTGCGTTTTTATATAAATATAATATTATAGTTCATATACGATATACTTTAACATTTATAATTAACCAGTTTTGAATTTAGTTATATGAAATTATTTGATATTAGAATTATAATTTATTTTATTTCAAATACTTTTATATCGAAGAATGATATTAAAAACTCAAAAGTATATAATAGTTTGCATATTGGATCATCTCTTATCTATTATTATAAATTTTTAATTTTGCATAAATTGTTTATGTCTCATACAGTTATTTTATTTTTATAATATTTTTATAATAAAATCTTTTTTATTAAATTAAATTGTTTGTTAAATTATGTTTGGATAAAAATTAAATTGAGTTAATTGATTGTTTGGCAACATAAATAATAAGAGGATTGTTTGGCAACATGTATTGTAGGAGTTTAGTGTAAAGTAATTTACCAAAATACTGTTAATGAATTATTTAGTTAGATTAGTAATTTCAGTGGCATAGTTCGTAAATACCATGGAGGATAAATGTTTAAAAATAAAGTTGTTTGTGTTTTAATATATAGTAGATATGTTTCATGTTTTAGTTGTTTGATTTCTAATGCAGAGCCATTATTAAATTTTAATCATAGCTTTTTTTTGTTATGTATACAAAATTCAATATGAGCTAAATTTCAAACGATAATTTAAATTTTTAGTGTACATTATGTTAATATGTAATCAAACAGATTTGGTTCACATTTTACCCTGTGATGTTTTTTTGTTTTCAATTATAGATATAGCTTTTCATGCTTTCGGATGACTAGTTTTCATAAAAGTTCCTTATCTTATTTTGGTGCATTCTCACTTCTTATTAATATATATGATTTATTCCAATTTTTATCATATAAAAAAAAAAAAAAATTGGGCCCAAAATTTGTTGATCGATTTCAATTTTTTGAAAACATGTTTAGCTTCTTTCTTTTTTATTTAACGTGAGCCAGAAATATTATGGCTGATTTTATCAATTCTTAAAGATTGTTGAGCGTTTTTTCAACAAAATTTTTAATTAAAATTATTCATTAAGAATAGGGTAGTATTCAACCACCCCAATTTTTATGATAAAATTTGGAAAAATATCTTCAAAGGGGATTTTATTTTCAAATTTGGAAGAAATCCATTAAAATATTTGAAATAGAGTTCTAAGGAGAATGAGTTGGGGGAAGGTAGAGTAGAAATTAGTATTATAAAAAAACTCGTCAAAACAAAAAGAGGGTATATAGTCGCTAAAAAAAGAGTTATTCTTTTTTTTTCCGACGATTCTTTTTTTTTTTATGACAGACACGGACGTAATAATCAAATTTTGATTCTTGATTGGATGTTTTGAACAAAATAGTAATCTCTTTTCTAATTCCTTCAGATTGGAATTGTTATTCAATTGAATAATAAGTTATTTTTTTGGTTCTAAGGCTAGTATTTCTAGGGGTTGACTCACTTCTTTCAAATTGTTTCTGGTTATTAAGAAAAGGTAACAAAGATAAAAATACGAGCTTGTTTTATAACGTCTAGATAATATTTTTCCTTGTTCACTAATAAATCGACTAATTAAACTCATGTTTCTATAATCAATTCGATCCCCCGATTGGATCGGGAGCAAACGCCTACAGAAAGATCGCTTGGATTTAGTAAAATGTTGCTTAGATTTATTCATAATTTTTTTATTCCTTATATCTACTATTTTGATCGGATCAAAATAAAAACGATTTCTATTTTTATATAGGATAGAGTTCTATATAGAATTAAGAATATAAGATTAGATTTCTTTTTGTTGATTTATTTGTTTATANTTCCAATCGACTAGGAGTGTTATGCCGATTCTTTTGAGTAATATATTTGGATATTCCCGAAGATTTTTTATTAATATCATTTCAATCAAAAACGGTACATTTCAAAAAAAATGTTACTCGAACATCTTTACCGTTGGCCATGAAACCTCCTTTGGATTTATGATTCACCCCAATCTTCTATTTTCATTTTAGGATCCGGAAAGAACAAGAACAAAAAAATATAGAAGATGTTAACTAAAAACAATTCTGAAATATTTCGTTGCAATGAATATTAATTAGTAATTAAATAAAAATAAAATAATAAGCAATACAATTATTTTTTTAAAATTTTATTTTCAAAATTTTGTACCGTATTTTTAAAAAATATCTCATAGGATACTATTTCCCTAGCAACACTTTTTCCGTTATATTACTAATTTAATTGGATAGTTGATTGTATCTCTACACTACATATACAAGAAGTGTAGTTTTCAAAAAAATTAAAAAATCAATGTATTTTTCAAATTTTAAATCTTAAAGAGGGTAATTTGTGATATTATACTGCATGCAGTAAAGAAATTTTTTCTCTCCCATGCACTCTTCCCGAAGTTCCCCCGCAAAAGTCTTAGATCTTCTTTTTGTAAAATCTATCTACCTTTCTTGACTAAAAATAACCTACCGACCCCCAATTGCCGCCGTTCTTGACCGGAAAACACCGGATTCCGCCCCCGACTTCATGTCGGAGGGTCCATCTTCCCACCGGTAACTTATGCTGCTGCTCTGCCCTACTGATGCTCTATGTCTCTACTTCTTCAAAGTCTGGAACCATCTGCTTCTCTGTCTTGCTCCTTCCTAGACGGGACTCCTTTCCGAGTCTCCGTTCCTTCCTTAAGAGTCGAAGTTCTGAGTTTCTCTCCCAACTAGCTCCGACATTATCCACCAGCTCCTTCCATCCTCTATTTTTTCCATCTTGTTGGAGGAGAAATATGGCAAGTTCCAAAGCGAAAACCAGGAAAGGCCTTATCTCATGCACCAAATCTCTGGCTCGGAAGTCATCCTAAGTCCGGTGGAACAGCTTCTCGGACCTTTGGAGGCTGAAGCTTTACCTTTGTGTCCTGGAAAAACTACGACAGGTAGAATATTCTGGTTTGGAATCTNCCGCCCCCGACTTCATGTTGGAGGGTCCATCTTCCCACATGTAACTTCTGCTGCTGCTCTGCCCTACTGATGCTCTATGTCTCTACTTCTTCAAAGTCTGGAACCATCTGCTTCTCCATCTTGCTCCTTCCTAGACGGGACTCCTTTCTGAGTCTCCGTTCCTTCCTTAAGAGTCGAAATTCTGAGTTTCTCTCCCAACTAGCTCCGACATTATCCACCAGCTCCTTCCATCCTCTATTTTTTCCATCTTGTTGGAGGAGAAATATGGCAAGTTCCAAAGCGAAAACCAGGAAAGGCCTTATCTCATGCACCAAATCTCTGGCTCGGAAGTCATCCTAAGTCCGGTGGAACAGCTTCTCGGACCTTTGGAGGCTGAAGCTTTACCTTTGTGTCCTGGAAAAACTACGACAGGTAGAATATTCTGGTTTGGAATCTTTCACCGTGTTACTAACTATCTCACTCGAAGTGAAGAACATCTATAAACTTAGCCTAATCCCCTCAAAGGATCCCTTCAACCCCCTGTTTGCATATTAAGATTTCAACAAATGGGTTGTGTTCCCGAGACATCTTGAACCTTCCCTAATCCCTCCCAAGCTCTGAAGTCCGTGGCTGGTTTTCTCTCACCTTGGACGTACTACAGTTATAACTTAGCCTAATCCCCTCTAAGGATTCCCTCAGAGCCTAAAACCTTGCAGTTAGCATGTCTCGAAGGCTATCAGCACTAGAAAAAGGAAAAGGTGTGGATCTGTCTGATGAACCACCCAGAGCAGCAAGAGTCAAAGTTCCTCATTTTGATAACTCAGAACAGATCCGCAAGCATGCCCTTACGCTTGTAGGGCGTATTACAAACCCAAAAATCCAAAAAATGTGGGCTTTGATCCCCTTCTTGGCTGATCATTGGAAAGTGGTGGTCCGACCTGTGGGAGCTGATTTAGGCCATGGACGGTTTCAGTATCATTTTTCTTCCGAAGAAGATTTGCAGAAAGTTCTGGAGAATAGACCTTATCACTTTGCTCATTGGATGGTTATTTTACAAAGATGGGAACCGACAGTGGTGAGCTCCTTCCCATCGCAAATTCCTTTCTGGATCCAGGTTCAAGGTATCCTAAGTCACCTTTGGTCTGAGGCAACCTTACTGAGTCTTGCTACCAATATAGGTCACTTTGAAAACTTGGAAATTACCACGACTACAACAAAGATGTGTGTGCATATCAATGGGCTTAAACCTCTGATCACTTCCTCAACTCTTGAGTTTGATAATGGCGATGAAGTGATTGCCTCACTGGTCTATGAAAAGCTAGAGAAACACTGTAAGAACTGCTTCTGCCTGGACCATGAGTCGAAAGATTGCCCCGAGCTAAGGGAATCTTCTCAGGCTCTTGCTGCTTAACATAACAACATCTTTGCCCCAATAAGAGAAGTGGTATTTCTCCCAAGAGTTTCATCGAAATACAGAGAACTATCCCCCCAAGATCTTCTCAAAATCCGGGAAGGCTTTATCCCCACTCTAAGGAGAGGACAGTCTATGCTTCCTCATGTCATCTTGGCTGTGGTAAGGATAGAGGTACCTACCAATATGATCATCACTATTCTAAATAGATGCACCGTAAAAGCTTCTATATATCTGATCAGAGGAGACATCTCAACTCTTCCTACTCCCGGTCTTCATATCAGAATGTCGCTAGATCTAAAGCAAGATCACCTCTTAAATTTGTCTGTATTGAAAAGAAAAGACCCAGAGAGCTCCCTCGAGCTCTACTCTCTTCGCGTGAAGGGTCTGAATCTTCAAGGTCGAAAAGACCTCACCTAGATCGTGCCATCACCCTAGAAAGAGCCCCACAAGAGATTCCTCGAGAAGTAATGCAAGTGGCTCTTGGTGAATTGTGAGATGTTATGATACAATATGCTAATTGTGTCGATCCCTCAGAGAGTGCTGCTAGGAAGGAAAAACTAAGATTAGCTGAGGAACAAGGACAATTCGAAGAAACTGCAGCTCAAATGGTTAGATCTTCGAAAGCTGCGAAAAGTATTGAGTCTCCTCCTGCAAACAGATCCTTGGTTAGAACCCCTGCTTCTAAGAGGTTAAGTCTGTTGGATTCGGGGATCAATGGAGCAAACTATTCACATGAAAGAATTCTTGCATCTCAGAGGCTAAGTCTGAGTAATCATGGTTCTAATGGCGAAATCAATTCACAGGAAATAATTCCTGCATCTCAGAGGCTAAGTTTGAGTAATTCGGATAACAATGGAGCAAACATATTGCAGGAAAGAATTCATGTAAGCCAGAGACTTGGGCCTGGTACTGACGATTTGATGGAAGCTTAGTGTGAGAGAATCCAGCCTTCCCTTCCCGCAACCAGAAGGAATCCAGGACGTCATCCTGGGAAGAAGACATGTCAAGTATAAACTATGTTGACAGGGATAGGCTCAAAAAAAAGGAAAGTGGCAAAAGCCCAAGCTCCACCTCGGAAAAAACAGAGTCAGGTCCCTCCTAAGTCGGGAGAAAGCTCTCGGGGACCAACTCACTCATCCAAAGCTGGCCCAAGTGAACTAAAAGATTTGGCTCTTGCCAAGAGAACCCCTGGAGTGCCTAAACTGATCCCAAAATCAAAGAAGAAGCAAGCGGATTTTCGGAATCCGTCTTCTCCTCTTCCTTAAAGATAGCTTGTTGGAACTGTCAAGGGTTGGGGAACCCCAAGACAGTTCGTCATCTCCAAGAGATTCGTCGACGCGTTGATCCAAACATAATTTTCTTATCGGAGACTAAAAACTCCGATAGCTTTGTCCTTAAGAAAGTCGTCGAGAGCCTAGGATATACCCATCATGCGATAATTTCCCCTTATGGCCATGGAGGCGGATGTCTATTTTTGCTGTGGAAACAAGAGATAAGCTTGGAAGTTATTTCATCTTGTAACAATTACTTTGATTCTCGGGTGACTTATGAAGGATAAGTTTTCTATTCTACCTTTGTCTATGGAAACCCTAATCGAGCTTTGAGAAAAAAAACTTGGGACTATCTTATTGAGCTAGCCTTAATCAGAGATGCCCCCTGGTTTCTATCTGGTGATTTCAATGATATCTCGACAATTCAGAAAAAGAAGGAGGTGCGGTTAAACCTGAAAGCTCCTTTGAAGATTTCCGAACCTTTTTTTCGGAAGGTGACCTTTATGACCTCCAACATTCTGGCTGGTCACTCTCTTGGAGAGGAGTTACAAGCAAGGACAATGTTAAATGCAATGTTAAATGCCGCCTGAATAGAGCTATCTCTAATAGTGCTTTGGCAGAGGTGTTTCCATCGGGAAGATGTGAATATCTGAAATTCGAAGCTTCGGATCATAGACCGATAATTTCATACTTTGATCCTAATTAAGAGAAAGAGGAAGAAGGGTCACTTTAGATATGATAGAAGGCTGAAGGATAATGTGGAATTTAAGGATTTGGTTGCTAAAGTCTGAACAAAAGGAAAAAATCTGAATGTAAAAGGCAAGATCGATCAATGCAGACATGCAATTATCCAATGAAATAGAGACCAGCATTGATGTGAGCTTGGATAGCAGCAGCAAGGAAGGTGAGCTTGTAGATGAGCATGTAGCCGAGGAGGAGCTTGTAGCTGACACTACAAGAAAACAGGGTCTTTTCCGACGGGCATAATTTCGTCGTAAATTTCCGACGAATTTATGACGGGAATTGGACGAAAGTAACATCCGTCGGAAAAAGGACCCGTCGGAAATTTCCGACAGATTTCCGACGCCAGTGATCCGTCGGAAAAGAACCGACGGATTTTCGACAGATGATGTAGCCGTTTGACGTTGCCGACGGATTTCCGACGACGACCATCCGTCGGACACATTCCGACGGATTTCCGACGGATTGTAGCCGTTTGAAATAATATATACGTTACATAGGCGTTTGAATATAGCCGTTAAATCCGTCGGAAAACGCGTACAATTTCCTTATAAAAACGTATCCACCCTCTCATTTACAATCACAAAAAAACCTCTCATCTACAATTCCTTACAAAAATGTATTCTTCAGATCCTTATA
>PKMM01033437.1:5428-110397 GCA_002933915.1 Eutrema heterophyllum
TTTCAGTTCAACATGTAGGTCGATATTATGTTATTAAAATCAACTTATCAATATGCCTTTGGTTATGGTCATATTGCTTTAGTTTCAGTTCAACCGAACTTTTGGTTGTTAATCCAGTTGAGCTATCCGGGAAAGGCAGGCCGAGAGTGTTCTATGAAGCCACCCTTTCACTAAAAGTGCTTGGAATATGCGTTTTCTCGGTAAGAAACAATTCTAATCCACAGAAATTAATCTTAGAATCAGTGACTCTGACTGTGAACTGTGTTGTCTTCTGATTCTATCTCAGGCTGAAATAAGAAGACACACGGCTAGTGACCAAAAATGGGAAGTGTACAGATTTCTTCTGGATGAAAACTGTTTGTTCCAGCTCGGTAGCGCTTCTGCTAGGAGTGAGATTGCTAATAAAGTGAGAAGAACATTGATGGGTTGGTGAATTGAAGACATTTACAGGGAGGTAAATTTGTACTGCTATGTGATTTATCATCAACAATATCGGATTTAGTATATCTCTTGTGTTTTGTATCTCGGTTTTAACAAGCTTCCAGAACGTGATTACATCAGAGTGTAGAGGTGAGCAATAAGGCAATGACCATGATCTTGCTTAATAGATTTATCAATTATCAAGAAAAGGGACAAGAGATCAATGTTGTGATCATCAACTTGGGTCTTAAAGAACTTTTAAACTATAATTTCAATCTTGACGACGAAAAGAATTGAATGAAAAACGGAAAGTGGGATCAAACATTATTTTGCTCTCTCAAGTAACGTGTAACACAATTAAGGGCATGTAGATGGTAACCAGAAAAAAAAAAATGAATAGCCAGCAAAGTAATATAGCCCACACGAAACTTGTAGATGAAAAGTCACACTAACAGCCAAAACTAGCTAGACTCTTATGTTATAAACTTGAGATCTTCGACATGGTCTACAAATATGTAAACTTTACAACGATCCTCAAACGCTTCAAAACCTCCGATTTCAACACTTTTGAAAGTGTTCCTCTCGGGATTGATGTATAAAACACAGAACGGTTTAGATGTATAGTTCATCGAGAAAATAATTTCACATGTAGAGGTTGCTCCAACGACAACGAGGGGAACAGAAACCTTACACTCAATGCCAGGTCTTAAATAGAAATCACGTGTTGACCATTCTTGTTTCTTGACATCCTCTAGAACCCACAAAGACAACCCAATGTTATACCCTCCATCAGAATTATCAGTTTGGTAGGCCAATAATAAAAGATTTCGTTAATAGCTTCTCCTTCAAGAAACCAAACTTTTTTGGACCTAACATCAAAGCAACTATATCTGCACGAGGCCGACAACCAATTACAACAGGTTTGGGAGCTAAGTAATACAAAACCCCATTGATGCATATCCCTTCACCTAAAGGATAAGTGGTTAATGGCATTTTGATCGTCCTCCATGACATTTTTCCAGTTCCTAATGTCAGAATTTGATGCTCCCCTTCACAAGAAAACAGTACCTTGAATCGTTTATCAATAGGATCATACCCTAAAAAGCTTTTTTCCAGACCTTTCTTCTTCGTCATCAGTTTGAGTAAGGTCATGTACTGTCCCGTGCTAGGGTTATATATCACCGGCGCTGTGATCATATCCTCCTTTGAGATACGTATGTTAGGGAAATAGATCAAACCAGAGACAGGGCCACAAAGTTCTGAGCACATTGTGTCTCCAGGGGATTTCCATATGAGAATCGGCGGCTACTACTACAAGCTAAGAGACGACTTTTCATCCGGATTCTGAGGCTGAGCCGACGAGCAGAAGTACCACTTACTGTCTTGTTGGAGGGCGAAGAAGAAATGCGGCTGAGCCGAAGACCTGGCCAGGAACAACTCTGTAAAAATCTGGACGGCTAAGAAGTATGGACGCGCAGAACTTGGACGCGAGACGAAACCTAGCGACTGACTTAGCCGACGATCTTGAGAGTATCTCGACAAGGAGATCAATCGGGATGGGATCTGAGTTTCTCCTCTATTCATATTGGTTACAAAGAGTTCGAAACAGAGGAGAAATCGCTGGTTATATAATAGAAGTGAAACTTCTAGAAGTATTTGAAAATCTCGAAAATCTCAATTAAGGAAAGTTAGCAAGCAATTTAGAACAGAAAACATTATACAATAAAAAAATTGAAACAGGGAACGAAAAATTAAAATATTCCGCTGCCGGGCTTCGAACCCGGATTTCAAAGGGTGGTAGAGACTTTATGTCAACAATCTTGAAATTGGCCAATGTGCTACAGCGGATCTCATTCTTTTTAAGCGTAGTAAAATTTAATTTATTTATTATATATAAACTCAGATGGTTACGCTTAGCTTTTAGAACACCAGCATTGGTGAGACACGGTGTCTCAACCAAAAAATTTGATCAATCAAAAATCGATACATGTGATATGGATGTCTCAACTTTTTTGTTGGGTGTGTCATTTAAGACACTCTCAACACTCTCTCTTGCTTACTTTTTTTTTATTTGTTTAATGGGTAACGACACACCCCAATGCACATGCTATTAGTAACTTTACCAAAACTTTGGACTTAAATGTGTAATATAGCCTTATTATTACACGAACCCTGCTTCCATACTCAAAGGTCCTAAACCAATTGAATTGTTTAAAATATATATAATAGATAAGTACTCGTATACATGCGAGTTTGTAATTTAATATTTTATAACCCGTTAAAAAAAATTAAAAACAAAATTAGATAACCCGTGAAAATATTTAATACATAAACAAATAAACAAAGTTTACGATGAAATAAATATATACCTTGAAAGAAAAATTTGGTGAAGAAATACAATAAATAATTTGGATACGATTATTGGACTTTTAATTATTTGGTGTCTAATTGACATACTACAAAATTGTGGTTTATATAGTGGTGAGAAATTAGAATTATTTTTCTTAATCTAAATGGAAAAACTAAAGAATGTTTTTTCCTTTTTATATTAATTTTACCTTTTAGGATAAATTTATTTTTTTTATTTTTTATTTTTAGTAACTTTACATTTTATGATTATAAATCGGTTATTAACTTTTCAGAATTTTTGAGTTTTTTATTAATCAATTTTAAATTTTTCCAACTTTGACTTAACACGTGTCGCGATAAGGTGAATTAGCAACTTTAAAACATTCAATTTTATATTATAAAATTTCCTTATTCTAAATTGTATTTTTTTTATAAAAAAATTTGGTTTTTTTTTTATGATTATTATTTATTGTTTAATTTCCTTATTCTAATCTGAAATATGGTTTTTTTTTTTTTTTAAACTTTGGTTTTCATTTAATTTCCTTAATCTAAACATAACTATTATTTTTTTTCCTAATACCTTTAAGATTATAGTTTTTGTCTATTTTTTTTCTAATACCTTTTAAGATTCCTATAGTTTTTATTTTATTGTTAATATTACGTGTTAAAATATAATTATAATTTTATGAAACACGTGTCAAAATATAATTGGAAATTTATTAAATATATGCCAAAATCTAATTGGAAATTTATGAAACACGTCACACATGTCAAAATATAATTGGAATTTTATTAAACACATGTCAAAATCTAATCGATTAACATTCACTCCCTTGTTTAATATTTTCAACTCTTCAAGTGAAAGTTTTAGGTTCATGTAAATACTTATATGCGTTTGGCTGTTGGTAAATCAGCAGAAAACCTACTAAACCTCAATAATATCGGCTTTAGCATTTCTCTCAGATTTAACACACTCCAACAAATCTGGAACTCGTGACATTAGTGCAGAGGTACACCAATAACCACGATCTTGCGCAAGTTAATCAACTAAAAATAAAAATTCTCAACAAAAAACAAAAAGGTTTTGAGTTTTTCTTTTTATAGTCACGTTGAAGCAACTTTAAGAAAACAATGAAAAACATTTTTTGTAAAATCTGGTTGAACTTCACATCGAAGTATAGAGGATGCGAATGGCTACCATGGACAAGCGGTTCTACTAAGGAACTGCACTTTGCATCAAGAAGCCAATCAGTTTCAATAGCTTTTCAAGTTATTCTTCCTCATTGTCGGAATGGGTAAGCTCGTGTACTGCCCCGTGCTAGGGATATATATCTTCTTCTTCTTCATCGGTTTGGGTAAGCTCGTGTACCGCCCCGTGGTAGGGTTATTTATCACCGGCACTGTGATCATATCCCCCTTTGAGATGCGTATGTTAGGGAAATATATCAAACCAAAGACAGGGCCACAAAACTCTGAGCACATTGTGTCTCCAGGGGACTCAATATGAGAATATGCGGCTATTACAAGAGACGACTTTTCATCCGGATTCTGAGGCTGAGGCGACGAGTAGAAGTGCCACTTACGGTCTCGTTGAAGGGCGAAGAAGAGACGCGGCCGAGCCGAAGACCTAGCGAGGAACAACTCTGTGAAAACAGGACGGCTAAGAAGTATGGACGCTCAGAACTTGGAAGCAAGAAGAAACCAAACACTTAGCGGACGATCTCGAGAGAATCTCGACAATGAGATCAATCGGGAAGGAATCTGAGTCTTCTCCTCTATTCATCATCTTGTGTTTGGTTACAAAGAAATAGAAACAGAGGAGAAATCGCTTGTTATATAATGGAAGTGAAACTTCGAATAAAATTAGGAAATCTTGCAAATCAATTAAGGAAACTTAGCGATCAATTTAGAACAGAAAACACTATATAATAAAATAAAATAAAAGAAGAAACGAAAAATTAAAATTATTCCACTGCCGGGCTTCGAACCCGGATTTCAAAGGATGGTAGAGACTTTATGTCAACAATCTTGAAATTGGCCAATGTGCTACAGCGGATCTTGTTAATTTTAAGCTTAGTAAAATTTAATTTATTTATTACATGTAACTCAGATGGTTACACTTGGCCTTTTAGTTACTTTACAAAAACTATGGACCTAGGTCTCGAACCGACTGAATTTTTTCTAAAAGAGATATATAGCAGTCACTCGATTAATTAATATTTTATAAGATATATAAATATGTGTGATTTTGTTATGAACTCCCTAGAAATCGACACTCTAATACTAGGTAGGAATCGGGATAAGCTTTGCAAGCACAAATGCTTCATGGGATGGGGGGCGATAGGTCACACAAAGGAGGCCGAAGATCCTTTGATTCACCAAGTTCGATCCTTTGGATATTACGTACCAAAGAGATCAAACAATTGCTGGATATTACGCACCAACAAAGAATCGTAACCTGCTGGATATTACTCACCAACAAAGAAAACAAAGAGTTTGATTAAAAAGATGGTTGATTTTCGTCCATGAGTTACAAATGGATTATAAAGAAAACAACAAAGCCTGCATGAAGGAGAGAGAAAGAGTATTGGGAAGACAAGTATTAAAACTCAAGTTGAATTCAAAAGAAAGACTCTTGAACTTCCTTCGGTCGAAATCCTTGCTCGGCTTCACTTTGGGCTTAGTAGAAATGTTTCATGGATGCCAAACATAAGTTTGCAAGCTTCCAAACCAATTGGGCCTAGCATTCACCAAATATAGAACAAAGTCGACCCATTTAGGGAAATGGGGAATATCTTTGTGGCCCGACGTCCATTTCTTCTTATCTTGAACTTGTTGGAACCCTAAGAGATCCATTAAGATTCTCCAATTGGTTTCGTGTCGAGATTGTACCTGAGTTAAGCTGTGCAACACGATCTTTGGCTTGTTCGCGCAATAGGGCCTGAAGCAGATCCATAGGTTTGTAAAATTCATAACTTCCTCGTCTGAACCGATTTTGATGTGAATCCAACTTTCCTGACTTCGCTGATGAATCAAGATTCCAGACAATTCGGTTCATAGCTTAATTCTTTCTGGTTCGATCGGAAACCTCCATTGAACGCGCGCATGTCCAAATCGAGTAAGCTCGGGTTCGCCTGAGTTGAGAATTGAATAGCTTCTTTACCTGAATTCGGATTGGACTGAATCCACTTCGACGTGTGCTCTAGATGAGGTGAGAAGGCAATCCAAGTGGTCGTTGGGATGGACCAGTTGATCATGGACTTCGTTTGTGCAGCACAGGGCACAAGGGTCTTCTCGGGTGATTACATGATCGCATCAGACTCAGATGTGATTAACACGAGAGGATTAAGGTGAGAAAGATGGCTTATTACTCCTGGTGAGAAATCTTGGCAATCCATGTGAATGTAGACGAACTGACGAAGCATTTAAATGAAAGCAACTAAAAGCATAGGTGCCTATAATACTTTGACTGGATTAGCAAATGATTTAAAACGAATGAATGCTAATTATCAACATATATTCTATCACTCTATATATTTTCTATAATTTGAATTTCAAATGGCATATACAGATTTGACTGGATTAGCAAATGATTTACAACGAATGAATGTTAATTATCGATGAAGTTTCATAACAGTTTCACAAAGATCCATTATGAAGAAGGTAAGAAGTTACACGGCTAGTGACCGAGAATGGGAAGTGTACAGGTTTCTTCTGGATGAAAACTGTTTGTTCCAGTTTTCTTCTGCTAAGAATGAGATTGCTAATAAAGTGAGAAGAACATTGATTGGTTGGTGAAATGAAAACATTTACAGGGAGGTAAATTTTGTACTGCTATGTGATTTATCATCTATGGTATGCCTTTGGTTATGTCATATTGCAATTAGGTTCATGTAAATGCTTTTACCCATTAGGCTGATCATCGATGATATCGGCTTTAGTGTATCTCTTGTTTTTGTATCTCGGTTTTAACAAGCTTCCACAAATCTGATCCGTGGTTATATCAGAGTGTAGAGCTGACCATTAAGGCAATCACTATGCTCTTGCTTACATTTATCAAATATCAAGATAAGGGACAAGAGATCAATGTTGTGATCAACTTGGGTCATAAAGAACCTTTAAACAATGATATTAATCTTTACGAAAAGAGTTGAATGAAAACGCATCAAGCATTATTTTGCTCTCTTAAGTAACGTGTAACACAATTAAGGGCATATAGATGGTAACCAGCACACGAAACATGATCAGAAGTCACACTAACAGCCAAATCAGCTCTCTATGTTATAAACTTGTGATCGGCTACATGGTCTACAAAGGTGTAAAATACACTAGGACTATCAAAGGCTTCAAAACCTTGGATTTCAAATCTTTGGAGAGTGTTCCTTTCGAGATTGAAGTAAAAAACATAGGTCAGTTTAGATATAAAGTGTATTGAAAAAACAATTTCACCTGTAGCAGTTGCTCCAACCACAGCTAAGCGAACAGAAACATCTGAAACCTCAAGGACTTGTTCCACGGAGAAAACGTGTTTTGACCATTCTTGTTTCTCGGCATCTTCTAGAATCCACAAACAAAAGTTAATGGTATGCCATCCATCATAGAAACCAGACCATTGTGATTTAATCACACCTAATTTACCTTTGTAATTTACCAGTTTAGTGAGCGAAGGAAATGATTCTTGTCCGAGAAACCAAAGTTTTTCGAACCTAACATCAAAGCAAGCTATACTCACAAAACGGTAATAAGATATGTGCGGGCAAAGTAATACACAACCCCATTGATGCAAATCCCTTCAGATATAGGTTTATGGAATCGACATTCAAACTTCCTCCACGACAATTTTCCAGTTCCCAACGTCAGAATTTGATTCTCCTCTTCATGACCATCATATGGAGGGCTGATGGAGAGTACCTTGAATCGTTTGTCAATCGGATCATACCCTAAAAAGCTTTTTTTCCAAACCCTTCTTCTTCGGTTTAGGTAAGCTCGTACTAGGGTTATATATCACCTTATTCATCATCGGTTTGGGTAAACTCGTGTACTATCCCGTGCTAGGGTTATATATCACCGGCACTATGATCATATCCCCCTTTAAGATAAGTATGTTAGGGAACTAGATCAAACCAGAGACAGGGCCACAAAAGTCTGAGCACATTGAGTCTCCAGGGGATTCCATATGAGAATCGGCAGCTACTACAAGAGACGAATTTTCATCGGGAATCTGAGGCTGAGGCTGTTTGAAATCTGGACGGCTAAGAAGTATGAACGCGCAGAACTTAGACGCTAGACGAAACCTAGCGACTGACTTAGCCGACGATATCAAGATACTCTCGAGAATGAGATCAATCGGGATGGGATCTGAGTTTTCTCCTCTGTTCATCATCTTGTGTTTGGTTTCAAAGAGTTAGAAACAGAGGAGAAATTAAGAAATCTCGAAAATCAATTAAGGAAAGTTAGCGAGCAATTTAGAACATAATACATATAATAAAAAATTAAAATATTCCGCTGCCGGGCTTCGAACCCGGATTTCAAAGGGTGGTAGAGACTTTATGTCAACAATCTTGAAATTGGCCAATGTGCTACAGCGGATCTTGTTAAATTTAAGCTTAGTAAAATTGATTTATTTATTACATGTAACTCAGATGGTTACACTTAGCCTTTTAGTTACTTAACAAAAACTATGGACCTAGGTCTCGAACCGATTGGATTTTTTTTAAAAGAGATATATAGCAGTCACTCCGATTAATTAATCTCGTATAAGATATAAAAATATGTGTGACTCAGATGTGATGAACACGAGAGGATTAAGGTGAGAAAGATGACTTATTACTTCTGATGAGAAATATTGGCAATCCATGGGAATGTAGACGAACTGACGAAGCATTTAAATGAAAGCTACTAAAAGCATAGATGCCCATAATACTTTGACTGGATTAGCAAATGATTTACAACGAATGAATGTTAATTATCGGTGAAGTTACTGATCCACATCCAATTTCATAATTAACAGTTTGACAAAGATCCATTATGAAGAAGATAAGAAGATACACGGCTAGTGACCGAGAATGGGAAGTGTACAGGTTTCTTCTGGATGAAAACTGTTTGCTCCAGCTCGGTGGTGCTTCTGCTAGGAATGAGATTGCTAATAAAGTGAGAAGAACATTGATGGGTTGGTGAATTGGTGAAGACATTTACAGGGAGGTAAATTTTGTACTGCTATTTGATTTATCATCTATGTTAGGTCCCATTGCTTTTAGGTCCATGTAAATGCTTTTACCCGTTTAGATGTTGGTAAATCAACAGAAGCTAATTAATCCTCAATAATATCGGCTTTAATTAGTACATCTCTTGTATTTTGTATCTCGGTTTTAACAAGCTTCCACGAATCTAATCTGTGGTTACATCAGAGTGTAGAGGGGACCAATAAGGCAATCACTATGATCTTGCTTAGATTTATCAAATATCAAGATAAAGGACAAGAGATCAATGTTGTGATCAACTTGGGTCTTAAAGAACCTTTAAACAATGATATCAATCTTTACGAAAATAGTTAAATTAAAACGCATCAAACATTATTTTGCTCTCTCAAGTAACGTGTAACACAATTAAGGGCATGTAGATGGTAACCAGAAAAAGAAGAAAAAAATGAATAGCCAACAATGTAATATAGCTCACACGAAACATGATCAGAAGTCACACGAAACATGATCTAGACTCTATGTTATAAACTTGTGATCCGCTACATGGTCTGCAAAGGTGTAAATTCTACTACGACTACCAAACTCTTCAAAACCTCGGATTTCAAATTTTTCGAGAGTGTTCTTTTCAGGATTGAAGTAGAATACATAGGCCGGTTTAGATGTATAGCATATCGAAAAAACAAGTTCACCTGTAGCAGTCGCTCCAACCACAGCTAAGCGACGGGAAACATCTGAAGCCTCAAGGATCTTTTCCACGGAGAAAACATGTTTCGACCATTCTTGTTTCTCGGCATCTCTAGAACCCACAAAAAAAAGTTAAAGGTATGCCATCCATCATACAAACCAGACCATTTTGATTTAATTAAACCTAATTTGCCTTTGAAATTTACCAGTTAAGTAGACCGATGATAGGATTCTTGTCCGATAAACCTAAGTTTCTCGGACCTAACATCAAAGCAAGCTATAATCAAACGGTAATCAATGTGGGCGAAGTAATACACAACCCCATTGATGCATATCCCTTCAGATCTAGGACTATGGAATTGACACTCAAATTTCCTCCACGACACTTTGAATCTCGTATTTATCACGATAATCTGAAAGGCTGATGGACAGTACCTTGAATCGTTTGTCAATCGGATCATACCCTAAAGCTTTTCAAGTTATTCTTCCTCATTCTCGTGTACTTCTTCTTCTTCATCGATTTGGGTAAGCTTGTGTCCTGTCCCGTGCTAGGGTTATATATCACTTTCTTTTTCTTCATCGGCTTGGGTAAGCTTATGTACTGCCCCTTGCTAGGGTTATATATCACCGACACTGTAATCATATCCTCTTTTGAGATACGCACGTTAGGGAAATAGATCAAACCAGAGACAGGGCTACAAAATTTTGAGCACATGTCTCCAAGGGATTCCATATGAGAATCGGCCGCTAATACGAGAGACGACTTTTCATCTGGATTCTGAGGCCGAGGCGACGAGTAGATTTGCCACTTACGGTTTCGTTGGAGGGCGAAGAAGAGACGCTGCCGAGCCGAAGACCTGGTCAGGAACAGTACTCTGTGAAATCTGGACGACTAAGAAGTATGGACGCGCAGAACTTGGACGCGAGACCAAACCTAGCGACTAACTTAGCCGATGATCTCGAGAGTATCTCGAGAATGAGATCAATCGGGATGGGATCTGAGTTTTCTCCTCTATGCATCTTGCGTTTGTCTTAGACGTTTTAGGGTTTCAAAGGGAATCTCTCTAAAGTCACTTGGAAATAGGTAATATTCTTGAAAACAATATGGATAGATATAGGGATTTTATGAGAGAGTAAATATTCGATGTGAACAAAAACATATAAAGTTCAGTTTAAGTAAATTCCAAATAACACAAATAACGATTAACAAGGCACAAACACCAATCAAGTTCGATTCTTGTGTCCCTCTCTCTTTCTCTCCCTTCCATTAGCCATAATACAAGTCGTTATCTTTGTTGTGTACATATATATATGTTTTTATTTCTTGAAGGACTTTTATTTTATATATATGTTTTTGAATCTACAAAGATGATTTCAATGAGCAGGCCCGAAAGTAAACACGATTCTAATATCCGTTTTCGTTTAAGATTAGGAGAAAACACTAAATGTGTTTTATTTATAAAAAAAAACACTAAATGTATTTTCGCTGATGAGAAGATGGATTAGAGAGAAAGAATAAGGAGGAAGTTTGTTTATATAAATGTTCGTAAGGCAAGAATGACAAGATGGTTTCGTGGTGTAGTTGGTTATCACGTCAGTCTAACACACTGAAGGTCTCCGGTTCGAACCCGGGCGAAGCCACTTTTTTTATTTTCATTTTCATTTTTCTTTTTGTCCTCATTGAATATACGCTTTGAACGAACCTCCTTAAGGTTCTGAAAGCTTAAAAAACTTGTAGGCTAATTAGTTGTTATCTTGATTTTTATTACAGATTGTTGTTCATCTTGATAAATGATAAATGTGATTGATTTACATTTTACAAAGAATTTTCCAACTGAACGGAAATCAATCAAAGATAATTTGATTTAATAAGTGCTAAACACATCAAATAAACAAAATTAGAACCCACTAAAATACTCTTATCAACTCCAATACGAACAAATCCTGGAGAGATTGCAGTAAGAGACAAGACTCAATAACTGAAGAACCAAACTTCAACACAGAGAATAACTACAATGGTTTCAGAAGTTTGTACCACGTTCTATCGCCATTAAAAGACAAGAATTCAACTTAGTGTGAGGACGATGATGAACAAAAAGAAACCATCTCATCAAGATTTCTGGAATATACAAAATCCATTCAACGAATCTGAAGATCCAACAACATAATGAATAGAATACGATTCCAATCATCATATCTCTTGAAAGTAAATTCGAATTGAAATTGTGCCAAAACGCAAATCTTGATTCCAAATAGATCCATAGCACTAATTACAACTCTGAAAACAAAAGTAACTGATAAAATCAAACACAAACCCTAATCCATTTCTAAAACTCGACACATCCTTCGAAATTAGAGAGAAAACCATGATTACCACTACTTATTCAAGAGCTGGTGAATTTCGTGACGGCCTTGGTTCCTTCAGAGACGGCGTGTTTAGCGAGCTCGCCAGGAAGCACAAGCCTAACAGCAGTCTGAATCTCCCGAGAAGTGATCGTAGGCTTCTTATTATACCTTGCGAGCTTAGACGATTCGTGAGCGAGTTTCTCGAAGATATCATTGATGAAGCTGTTCATAATCCCCATGGCTTTGCTGGAGATTCCGATATCTGGATGAACCTGTTTCAGAACCTTGAAGATGTAGATCTTGTATGTCTCGACGCTCTTCTTCTTCATCTTTCTCTTCTTGTCGCCGCCTGCGCCGCCAGCTTCCTTCGGCAGCTTCTTCCCGGCCTTTGGTTTCTTCTCCGCCGGAGCTTTCTCGGCCTTTGATTTCTCCTCTACCGGTTTATCGGAGACTGGTTTCTTCTCCGCTGGCTTCTTCTCTGCTTTCGGCGCCATTGTTATGTATCTCTCTCTTTGACTTTTTTTTTTCTGAGCAAGGAAGAAAGCACAAATCTGAGAATGAATTGATGAAGGCGAGTTTTGGTTTTTATAATAGATCGAATAATTGATATGATTGGTTATTAGACATCGACAAGGATCGATAAGTAGGAAGATCTTACCCGTTGATTATATTGTAAATCAACGGTATATAATAATCGTTACCTACAAGGTCATCTCAAGCGGGAATTGCTGACGTGTCGATTTTTCGGTGTCTCTTCTAAGCGCGGCGTGGAAATCTCCGTTCCCGCCTCAATATATTCTAAATGGGCTTTATTAGGCCCATTTCTTTTAAACTGTCACACGATCCCAATCTGACCGGATGTGTGTTGTGACTTGTGTGTATCTAAGGAAACAGAGAATGTTAAAAAAATGCAGAAGACTGTTGTCAAGATGGTTTTGTGGTGTGGTGTAGTTGGTTATCACGTCATTATTGTCGAACCCACAGATGCTAGTCCTCAGGATCATAGCATCATTATTGTCGACGCCTCTTCCGCATGCTAGTAGTATTTTCTCCACTAGCTAGGTATGACCAAGCCCCTACCTTGTTCACTGGCTGAGGCGGCAGTAGCCAAGGACCGTTCATAGGCGGTGGTGGAGGAGGAGGCGCACTATGATTCAACGGAATAAATGGACGTGGCGGCGGTAGTAGCGGTGGAGGCTTCTTAAGCATGCTAGTAGTATTTCCTCCAACCTGCTACCGCATCAGGCTTCTAAAAGGAGATGCATGATTTAGGATAGCAATTAAACCTGATGTGGTCTAATATAATTATCAAGAAATCTAAAGAAACTATATTAGGTCGCGCGTGATACGCGGATAAAAGATAAATTATTTTAGACTCTAAAATTAATAATCCACTTAAACATGACCCATATACTTAGAATATTTAAAATTAAGACTTATCTATAAATTACGTTTTGTAATTCACAATTAAGAAAATTCAAAATTGATTCATATTACTCATAAACCTGGTAAATATTTCCTCTAAATGAATGAAAGTGTTCCAAAAACAAATTTCAAATCTTATATAACTTAAATCTGAATCAAATTGACAAAATCCATCTCTTTTAAAAAAATTATTACATTCTCAAACTTTTAATTGTCCTAATATGTTAGGAATATGGGTGGGACGAATTGAATATCCAGAATTTTTAAGGTATCCGGATCCGTCGGATCCGTAATTTTGTTATCCGGATCCAGATCCAAAAATCTCGGATATCCATGAAAAAACAGGATATCTAGCGGATATCCGGATCCGATCCGGGATAAAATCTTGTCACTTTTTCACAAAAATAAAGAGATGGAATGATGAGGCGATGTAAACTTGTTTTAGATTTCTCTTAAAGATTATATCTTTGAATTTTTGTCATTTGATTCTCTATAAACAAATTATCAAACATGATAACAAATTTTATATATTATGAATCTTATATTCCCTTCAAATTTTATATATTATGATAAAATTATCAAAAATTCCTTTTTAATTTTATATATTATGAATCTTATATAAATTTTATAGTTTACATTTGATTTTGTAGTTTCTATTTTGGTCTCTTACTTTATTTTTTTTTGTTTTTAATAGTTTTCATTTAAATAACCCACAATTCATTTTTCTTTTTTTGTTATTTTGTCTTCTTAAAAAATAAATAACTAACAATAGAAAATCTCTATAATATTATTTAAAAAGACATTTTTGAAAATGAATTTCGTTTTGTAAGTTATTACATATTATGTCATATATATATATATAAGACAGAATGTTTCATAGTTAGTAAATCGCCAGATCGCGACACGTGTCAAGTTAATCCATCATAATTTGACACGTGTAAGAAAATAACCAATTAGATATTGACACATAATATTAACAAAAAAGGAAAAAAAAATATAATCTAAACTTAATCCTAAAAGTAAAGTTAGCAAATAAATAGAAAATAAAAGTTGCTTTTTGATTAAAGAAATTTATCTTAAAGACTAAAAAAAAATTTAATAAGGAAAAAAAAAAATCTTGTTTAGAAGACTAGTTACAATGGGCTAGTTGAATAAAGAATTAAACTCTTGAATGCTTCCAATGATGGTGTTGAAAAAACAAAAAACATGACGTGGATTAAATCTTGCTGAAAGAATTCAACATGTTGAAAAAAATATATTTGGGACCACAATGGCGACTTGGCGCGTTCTGGACGCAACACGCAGAGCAAGTGTTGTACACGCGCATGAGCGCGCATAGAAAATTGTCCAAAATATAATAAGATAGATTGAGACAAGTGTTTTTTTGACTGGCGGTTGAGATTCTTAAGATTTTAATTTCATCCTCATTATTTAAATCAATTATTTTATAGTAAACTAATTTTTTTTTTATATCAAAATTCATTATTTTTTCTCTATAAATAGATACTTGTTTCATTTGATTTGGACACAGAACAAAAAAAACATCTATTTTCTCAAATGGATCCCAACAATAACTCTTTAACACCCAAAACTCTTCCAATTACCCTTTCAACTACCCAAATCCCAACAATTATCAATCTCAAAATCAATCTTCTAACCAACCCCAAAATATAACAAATTATGGGTTTTCACCAAAAAAATTTATGCCGTCAGTTATTCCAAACTATCATTCATATTATGGATCGATGATGTCATATTCGTCTCAACCACCCTCGTTTTCTTCTACTCCAGTGGATAATGAAATTGTTTCGAATGTTGGAGCAACTGAATTTCCCGAGTTTTCTACACAAATGGTTCTTGGTGGTACGAGCGGTGTTAATGAAGTCACTCCAAATGTTGAGGATTCAACTCCTACTCGTCGGAAAAGTCCCAAATTGACCACTAAGCAAAATTTAGTGCTACTGAGTGGATAGATTAAATATAGAACAGACAGCGTTGTTGGCAGAAACCAAAAAAGTGAAGCATATTGGGGTAAAATTCTAGACTATTGTAATGAGCATTGCTAATTTCATCCTCCGCGCGATGGAGGTTCTTGCAGAAATCATTATAACTACATGAACCAAAAACTGGGCAAATGGATTGGCGCTTATGATAACGCTAAGCATATACAACAAAGCGGATGGTCGGAGAATGATGTATTGGCAAAAGCGCATGAATTATATTCAAGTCCTACAAAAGGCCATTTCAATTTAATGTCAGAATGGCACGCTGTTCGTGATCAACCACGTTATGGTAGTCAGGTAGGAAGAAATACTGGTTATGGAAGCAGTGGATCTAAGAGATCCCGTGAAGGTGATGCAAGTGACTCAAATTCTGTAGGATCTAGTGTTCGTCCAATGGGGAGGGATGCAGCTAAAAAAAAGGGTAAAAAGAAAGGCAAGGGCGCAGCTTTGGAAGTGGTCAACGAAGAATGGAAAGAGTTCAAACAATTTAAGGAGCTGGAGTTGGAACGATTAGACAAAATAACCAAGAGACAAGAGGAGGCAAACCAATTAATGAAAGAAAGAAATGAAGCTAAGAAGATGAAGATGTTTATGAAGCTAAGTGAAAAGGAGCATCTCGATGATCGGAGCAAAGAACTATTAGAGAAGTTGAGCCACGATCTATTTGGAAATTAATTATTTTCAAGTGTCTGTTTGTATTTTGTCTCTTTCTACTTTAATAATGTGTGTTTGTCTTGTTGTGCTTTAATAATGTGTGTATGTCCCAATCTGTTTTAATAACGTGTGTTTGTCACAATCTACTTTAATAATGTGCGTTTGTCCATGACTTTTTTGTCAATGTAATCCGTGACTTTCGGCTTTTAATGAGAGAATCTAATCGTTATATATTAATTACGTGAATATAATGTTTGTTTGGAGTCCGGTGATTTCAGCCACTCAATTTCTTATAAATGGGGACTCATTCTTCCATTGTCGTACAAATACCACAAATCTCATTTTACTAAATATTAATAGATCCATCTGAATTTCCTTTTGATATCGAAGCTTACAAAAGGCAGTCTGAAATTGAAGAGAAGTATATCGTGAACCGGTTTAGAAAGCGCTGAAGCAAAATAGAGGAAGACTATGCATCTCGTAGCAAGAGCAAATACTTCAAGAGAGATCATGCAGCGGCTAACCAAAGACTGATTGACGACTACTTTGCCGATCAACCAACATATGATGATGCAATGTTTTGTCGGCGATTTCGGATGCGAAAACATGTTTTTCTTCGAATAGTTAGGGACCTATCAAACAGTGACAACTACTTCACCCAACGAGTTGATGCAGTCAATAAAGAAGGTATATCTCCACTAGCAAAATGTACCACAGTCATGCGAATGTTAGCATATGGTGTGGCGGCCGACGCGGTCGATGAATACATAAAAATAGGAGGTACTACAACATTGGAGTGCTTGCGTAGATTCTGTACAGAAATCATACAATTGTATGAGCAAGTGTATCTCAGAGCTCCAACTCAAGATGACCTACAAAGAATTCTACATGTTAGTGAAATGCGGGGGTTCCCAGGGATGATTGGGAGTATTGATTGCATGCAGTGGGAATGGAAAAATTGTCCTACAGCGTGGGAAGGTCAATTTACTCGGGGAGATAAGGGAACCACCACTGTTATTCTTGAAGCAGCTTCATCTCATGATCTATGGATCTGGCATGCATTTTTCGGATGTCCGGGCACATTGAACGATATAAACGTTCTTGACCGTTCACCAGTGTTCGATGATGTTGAACAGGGAAATACTCCAAGAGTAAACTTCTTCGTGAACCAACGTCCGTATGATATGGCATACCATCTAGCTGACGGTATCTATCCTTCTTATCCAACTTTCGTCAAATCAATTAGACTTCCTCAGAGTGAACCAGACAAGTTATTTGCACAACATCATGAGGGATGTCGAAAGGACATTGAACGTGCATTTGGAGTGTTGCTGGCTCGATTTAAAATCATTTGTGAACCAGCTCGCATGTGGGACATAGCCGATTTGGCTATCATCATGAGGTCATGTATCATATATATTGCATAATATGATTGTTGAGGATGAACGAGATACATATGCTCAAAATTGGACTGATTATGATCAATCTGAGGCAAGTTGGTCTAGTACACCGCAATCATTATCGACCGAGGTGCTACCTGCATTTGCAAATCATGTGTGTACTAGATCTGAGTTGCGTGATTCAAATATACATCACGAATTGTAAGCAGATCTAGTCAAACACATATGGGCAAAATTCGGAATGTTACGTAATTAAAGATATGTTTAAGTTTGTGAGTTGAGTCTATTAAACTAATTAAGTTATGTGTGTTTTATTACTTGTGTCGTGTGCTTATTAGTGTATTGTATTGCATTTTAAGTTTTTTGTAATTTTGTTTGTTTTAATAATGACTCTCTCTATTTATCGTCTTTAGTACTTGCAGTTTTTTTTTAATTAAGAATACAAAATAAAATTTCAAAAAAATTATTTAACTTTTAATTATTTTAATTTAATTTCAATTGATAATTGTTATTAATATATAATCACAAAAACTAAAACATAAAAGAAAACAAATATGTAAATAAAAATAGTGGGGTAAGGTGTTGAATTTTATTAAACAAAACCATTGTAGGGTGTGAAAATTTAGTGGGTGTTGAATAATTAGGTGGAAGTGAGAGAAGATGATGTGGAGTGTTAAAAAGTGAAAATAGGGTGTTGAATTTTTTTTTTCCATTGTACATAGTAACGCAATTNCGATCATCAGCGTCTCGCCGGCAGCAGTGGTGATGCATGAGACATGTCTGGGTGTTCTTCTAGAAGGGATGGCGTCATAGTAGACCTCGTCGTCAATGTAAGAGAAAGAGATTCTCTTGTTCGGTGTGTCCATTATCGCGCCAGCAGTAGCCATAAATGGTCGACCCAAAATTAAAGGAACCTTAGATCTTTCGCTCATCTCCACAACCTGAAAATCAGTAGGAACCAGACAGTCTCCTACTTCGACTGGCAAATCGAGGATCGTAGCATAGGGAAGTGAGCTGGTGGAGTTTGCGTATGTGAGAAGTGTCTTGGGAGATCCCATATCAGCTTTCAATTTCTCCGCATTCTCCCTTGACATGAGGTTGACACTAGACCCTGAGTCAACAAGAGATTCCTTGAACTTGACTCCAGAGATGGAGCATGGAACTGAAAATTTTCCTGGGTCTTCCCTCTTAGTCAGATGCTTAGGTGGAGGTGGTGTACTTCTGGCCTTGATGAAGAGTGCCTTGATCTCTTCCTCAGTTTCTCTGCAGTTGTGGAAGTAACACTCCAAAGGACGGTTTTCAAAAGCTTCTTCAAAAGATATAGTGCTGGGAATCCTCCTGACCATCTTCTCAAAAGCGAGCAACTTATCCGCAGTTATGGGTTTCATGAGATGTCTAGGTGGTATAGGATATGACACCCTAGGCTTGTAAACCCTTTCCTCGACAATCTTGGGTGTTTTCTCAATTTCTGGGTCAGTCTGCGAGGGGTGTCGATCGACACTAGTGGTGGTGTCGATCGACACAGGTGGGTTTGAAACGACTCGAGCATGTGTCTGGGTGGGTATCGATCGATACTGGCTGGTGTCGGTCGATACATGGGAATTTTCAGAATCCCAATCGTCATCTTCAGCTTGGTGTCGATCGACACAGGTAGTGGTGTCGAGCGATGCTTGTTGCTTCAAAACGTCCTTGGCAGATCCTTGGACGGGTATCGACCGATGCTAGGTGGTGTCGGTCGATACAGGGTCGATTTCGGGAGCCTCATCGTCGAGATCGACGAAATTTCCTGCAGTTAGGCTAGTTTTTACTCCTGTAGTGACTTCCTCTGCACTGCTCGAGATGATTGCATTGATGTGCTCCCTCCTTGGGTTTTCTCCTCTACCTGGAAGAACACCCTCTTGTCGTTTCACAGCTTCTGCAGTCTGAGCGACCTGAATTTCCAACTTCCTATGGTTCATGCTGAGAGTTTCGATCTTCCCATTCAGATCGTGGTACATAGCATCCAACTTCCCATTAAAGCTCACCGTCATCTTCTCTTGCCCTTGAACCAGCTGTTCAAGCATATCCTCGATCTTACTCTCAGGAGTCTTAGCAGGTACCTGCTGATAAGATGAACTCTCATAGTTCCTTGTGTAACCACTGCTTTGGAAAGGTTTCTGGCTAAACTGATTCGACCCAGAACCACCTTGATAACCCTCAGATTTGAATCCTCCTTGCTGAAAGTTGTTGTTGTATTGATTCCTCTGACCTTGGAAACCAGAACCACCAACGTAGTTAACATCCTCTACCTCATCCTCCTTGAAAACCTCGACATCATCAGCAAAGTGAACAGCCTTCCGTTGCTTGCTCATCAACAAATTATGCACCGAATCCAGCTTCGCATGCACCTCAGCATCTGTGAACCCTCTATACCACCAGCTAGCTTCTTACGCTCCATGTCAGCACTCTTTGTGCTATTGCTCGACGCAAAATTCTCAATCAGCTGGTAAGCATCATCAGGATATTTGGTAAAGAAGTTACTATTGCTCGCAGAGTCCAAAGCCATCTGATATCTCCAATCAATCCCTCTGAAAAAGAAACTCAGTAGCTGAACCATAGTGTACCCATGATGTGGACAATCCCTCTGATACGATCTGAATCTTCCCCAAGCAGCCTTGAAAGCCTCAGTCGTTCCCTGAGAAAACTGGGAAATCTTGTTCCTAAACTCCTCTGATCTCGCATCGTCATAGAAATTATTCAGGAAAGCAGTCTTGGTCTGATCCCACGTAGTCAATGACCCAGCTGGTAGATGCTTGAGCCAATAAGAAGCATCCCCACCAAGAGAGTATGGGAAAAGCTTACAGAACAAGTAATCGTAGGACACTCCATTGCATTTGATGCTAGAGACCAAATCCTCGAACTTCTCGATATGATCCATGGGATGCTCATGAGAAAGACCATGGAAAGTGTGTTGACCCACAAGAGTGTAGTACGCAGGCTTTAGCTCGAAATCATTCCTCTGAAAGGCAAGAGGACGAATCGCTGATCAATTTGCGTAGAGTCGATCAGGTCTGTTGCATTCACCAATTGTTCTACCACGCTCAATCGCAGCGTTCGCAGCATTCACTGCAGCTGGAGGGGCAATAGCGCTCCCTTCTCCATCGAGTCTTTGCCCTCTCTCATTGCACAAGTGACCCTCTCGGTCTCTGAAAGCACCAGCCTCATCCTGAATCAAAACCACTGGATCGTTGTTCATCGTTACTGGCTTCTTTGCTTTTATGAGTGTGCGTTCCAACTGTGCTAGCTGCTCGTTTGACAAATCAACTAGCTGAGTGTTCTTGTTTCTCCTGGTTTCTCGAGTAGGCATACACCTGAAACGCAAAAGATCAAGAACGTAAGTAACTAAAAAAAAACGTGTCGGGTGTCGACCGATACCAAGAAGTATCGATCGATACTCGACGATTTAGACGAAATTTTTCACTGAAATCTAATGGCGAAATTGAGTCCCCGGCAACGGCGCCAAATTTGATATGCTCAAATTAATACCCTATAAGTACTAAAGCAGTTGTTGTAGTATATGTAGGTCTACTGATATCTTGATAATTTGAAAGCTGTAGAGAAGTACAGTCAAGTTGCATACGATTCTCTACTAAGGACCAATCCTCCTACATGGTCTCGAGCATTCGTTAAGGTTGGTTCATGTTGCAATGATAATTTGAATAATCTTAATGAATCTTTCAATAGAACCATTCGTGAAGCTAGGAGAAAACCATTGCTTGATTTGTTAGAAGAGATTAGGATACAATGTATGGTTGGCATTGCAAAGAGGTTCATTATGGCAAATAGGTTGAAGACTAGATTCACTAAGAGTGCACATGCTGAGATTGAATTGCCTATTGAGAAGTCTCAGCATTGCAAAATATACATGTCTACTAATGATGTGCATGAGGTAGACCATCATGGATGTGGATACCGTGTGGATATGACACAGAAAACATGTGGCTGTGGGAAATGGCAGTTGAATGGTATTCCATGTATTCATGCTGCTTTTGTGATCATATCAAAAAAACAGAAGGTTGATGATTATGTATCATAGTATTTTACTACTTTAAAGTGGCGTCAGACTTATGCGAAGAATATTGAGCCAGTGGAAAGTATGGAGTTGTGGCCGAGACTAAATAGTTGCCCGTTTTACCACCACCAAACAGATTAGGCAACCGTGGTAGGCCACCTAACTATGCTAGGCGTAAAAGTGTTAATGAAGCTGCCTCATCCTCTAAGAAGAATAACAAGTTAACCCTTGAGAAGCGTATCATGACATGCTCAAAATGTAGGGAAGAAGGGAACAATAGATTATCATGTTCAAGACCAATTGTTCTTGAGCCGCCGGTAGCTAAAAGACCAAGGGGACGACCAAGGAAAGAACATGTTATTCATGTTTCACGTTCTATATTTCATGAAGTTGTTCTTTCATTTTTTTCGTGTCTCAATTTTTTTAATTTTTTGACATAGGAAGGATAAACACAAAGATCACAAGGAGGATCACAAATCGGATAACAAGGAGGATCACAAGCTTAGTCACAAGTCGGATTTGTAGACTTTGTTGCTTTGATTTGGAGACTTTGTTGCTTTGATTTGGAGACTTCATTGCTTTTGTTATGACTTGGAGACTTCTTTGCTTTTGCTTTTACTTTGTTGCTTTGTAACATCTTAAGGTGCCATCGTCAATTTCTTTTATTAAGACTAGTTTTACAAAAATTTAGTGTTCCATGATATAACGACATAACTCAAACATGGAACATGATCCAAATGAAACATTAGGCTCAATAGTCTTACAAACGACATAGAAAAACATCAAATAAGATACTACTTTGAACTCAATAGATAAGAAACAATCACAATAAACATTAAGCAAATACAAGCACAAACTATTGAGATCATGATTTTCCACTTCCGGCATTCCATTTTGATCACCATTACATCTTCTTTTAAGTCATGAATTACATCCTTCATGGCTTCTACCTCGGATTTCAGTTTGTAAACTTCGGTTTCGATGTTTCCAACTTTAGGTAATGTGTCTTCAACCTCTTCAAGCAATGATTCTTCTACCCACTTAAACAAATGATTCTTTGTGCAAAAAACGAGAATGTTAGAGTATATTCACCATTAAAGAAACAACCTTTAATCCAAGAAAACTTACATCTCTCTTTGTTGCACAACGGTAGAACGGGCGTCCGGGATTCTCCTGCGTCTTCGATGTGTACATCTTAACCCCAACTCTACACACACATTTCAACGGAAAACCACGTTTTCCAAACGAGTTTTGGTTGAATGCTTCCTCTGAATTTGAACTCATCTCCAAACAGTCTGATTTTGAGAATAAGAGATAAGAGAAGAGAAGAGAAGTAATCCGTACGGGAAGAGAAGATAAGAGCAAGAGAAGTACGGGAAAGAAATCGAGAATGGAAGAGATGAAGAGAAATCGTCAAAATCCCTTCTGATTTGCAAATCGTGAAGTGAAGAGAAGAGAAGAGAAGAGATGGAGGAATTCAGAATCGTGAGAATGGAAGAGAAGATAAGAGGAAGAAATCGATTCAACATAAATCGATTCAGAAAAAAAATTCAGAAAAAAAGAAGACGAGCGCTTCAGAGAGAAAGAAGTCGGGAGAGATGACTGAAATTAGGGATTAGGGGATTTTATGTTTTTATAAAACGACGTCGTATCTGATTTAACAGAAACTTAACGTAGATTAAAATCAATACACGTTGACTATTTTGATAATTAATATGGCCATGTCAATATAAGTTCGTGTAGTTTTCAACTAATTCAAGAGTTCGTATTTGTTTTGGCAAATTAGTGTAAGTTCATATATTAAATAACCGTTTTCTCCATAAAACCGTGAGATTTGGATTTTTATATTTTTAACTAAGAAACTCCACCAAAAAATCTTCAATTCACTAAAAATCTCATAAAATCCACTAGATATTTCCAATAACAGTAGATTTGAAGGTCCATTTACAAATCACTAATTCAATAACATAGGATTTTAAAAAATTTAAAAGTTTTTTTTAAATTCATGTTTGAATAACATAAGATTTGTGATTTTAATACAAATCACTTCAAATCATGTCAAGATTTAATGTTAATTTGGTATCTTAACATGAAATGTTCTCATGTTATATTTCATTTATGTAATTTATAGTCATTTATGTTTCCTTGTAATATATTTTTCTCAATTACACACACACACACAACAATAACAACAAAACAAAACACAAAAAAAACGTAAAACAGAGAAACATAACAAAACCCATAACAAAAAACACTCAATTGAAACAACATTCAAACACACACACACACACACAAAAACAAAATCAAATTAATAACAATAAACTCTAAACGCAAAACATAAAATTTCACATACCTTAAACGCAAACAAAAATGTTTATTACAAAAGAAATAACAAGCGATGCACAAACTCAAACTTCATGTGAGATAGAAACATGGTTACAACTCATTCTATGTATTTCGTTATTGTCATAACATTGTTTTTCGGTGGAATTTTTGAATCTTTTAACAACACGAAGCTCCACGATGTTGAATGTACTACTTTTTGAATTTATTTATTTTAAAACTTTTTTTATGTTGATCACTTTGATTCAGACTATGAAACTAACCCAACATATTGTGTATGATGATGATAATGAAAATGGAAAGTGAGAGCATTGAAAAGATACGAAAGAAGATGGACAAAAAAAATTAGGACTTTATCAAATATTTATGCAATGGAAAAGGGAATTAGAATGTCTCCACTAATCCACTTATACAAAGTAGTCTCACTTGTGTTGCTCTTTTCATCCTCCCAACTCATCGTGTCACGTCATCAAAACGTAAGTTTGTTTTGCCACTTCTCACTTTATTGTCCTCTTTAGTTTTTGATACATCAATCCAAACTTCGTTTCATGAAATCTTTTTATCTCTTACAATCAAAGAGTTGAAGACTTAGATTTAAAGTCCAACTTTGGTTTTTCAGTTAATCATGATTTTCTAGTAAAAATCCAAACAAATAATTATTAATAAACTTTTCACAAAAGTAATTTCCGGCAATTCGTTTTCCCTCTCGTTTTTTACATAGAAACATGCTTACAACTCATTCTACGTATTTCGTTATTGTCACAACATTGTTTTTCGGTGGGATTTTGAATCTTGTAACAACACTAGGCTTCACGATGCTGAAGGTAATAGTTTTTTTTATTTTAAAACCTTTTTTTTATGTTGGCCACTTTGATTCAGACTATGAAACTAACCCAACATTTGGTGTACGATGATGTTAATGAAAATGGGAAATGAGAGCATTGAAAGAGATAGGAAAGAAGATGGACATCAAAGATTGGGACTTTAGCCAAAGATTAGGACTCTTTGTTGACTAAATCATATATTATATCTTAATTTTCAAATATCTATTTTTGTAAGATTGTTTATCCATATTCAAATATTTTACTGATCAAGCGACTACAGTCAAAATGGTTTCATACATACAAAAAGAGGTAACATTCTATAATTTTTTTGCCTATTTATAATGATTTTAAAATATATTCAGTTTGATGCGAGTATTTTCATAAAAACAAAAGGTCTATAGAGGTGTTTAGTAGCCAAGAGAAAATTACTAAGTCATGACTGAGTCAGGTTATGTAAATTACTTTCTCTCTCTCCTCATTTCTAGTGCCTCATGCATATGTTCTTGATGTGCAATGAACATAAATTTGGAAAAAATTTAGTCTCCAAGAAATTGTTGTTAGTTTGCTAAAGCTGATCTTGATAATTGACAAGGAATGTTGATGAACGATGGATAATCATGTTAAACTTTTCTTATCATTTAAACTCTTATGCTTAGCATCAAAGTGATTTTATGTAAATGATTTGTTATGTAAATGATTTGGAGTGTAAGAGTTTTTTCCTATGTTTCTGAGTGCATATTTGGTCAGGTTATGTGTTCTTGGTGTAGCATTGGACTTGTTCTTAACATTGCATCAGTTTTTTGGTTTAAAAAAGTATACAATGACACAAAAGTTGAGAGCCATAATTTGTTTGGTGAGTTGTTAATTTCACATATTACACGGAGTTGAGAACTATAACCTTTTTGGCAAAAATCTAGACTTTGTAAGACAAACACATGTCACAACAACCTGAAACATGTTATAAAAATAAATGGAATTTATCATAAAGATAAATATTAATAAAGAAAAAAATATTATATCCGATGGAAAGACGGAACGCTGATAATAGAAAGAGACTAGGAAAGATTTATATTAAAGACTTCTTGTTGAAGTTTGTAATTGAAGGTGTGTCTTACAATCGAACGAAACATTCGTTTATATAGAGAAGAAAAGAGAAAATTATTGTGTATGCATAGTGATATGTGGAGTCCAATTTCATTTCTTACGCTACTGTCGTCAACTCTATAACACTCCCCCTTGGAGACCAATATCACTATTGTCTCTGGTGATGAATTGTTTGTTGCCTCGTTAAAAACCTTTCCAAGAAAACCCAGTGGGAAAAACCATAGGAAGGTAAAAAGAGTACAACCACGTAAGCTCTCCCTTGAATGACTAGGATGCCATCTTATAAGTCTCGTTGATGACGCATTCCAATGTTATGGACATGTTTTCTGAACATAGTGGTGGGTAATGATTTCGTGAAGAGATCCGCTGCATTTTCACATGATTGGATATATCTCACTTCAATTTTTTAATTCTTCTCGAGTTCTTGAGTGTATGAGAAGAATTTCGGAGGGATATGTTTGGTTCTATCACTTTTGATATATCCTTCTTTTGTCTGGACAACACATGCAGCGTTGTCTTCATATAAGATAGTTGGCTCTGTATCTACGCAAATTCCATTGCTTGATAGGATGTGGTAACTAATTGATCTCAGCCACACACATTCTCTACTTGCTTCATGGAGTGCGATGATTTCAGCATGATTTGAAGAAGTGGCCACAAGCGTCTGCTTCTGAGAACGCCAAGACTCCGATCGTGAACACATACCATGTTTGTGATATGGCTTTATGTGGATCTGACAAATATCCTGCATCTGCAAAACCGATCATTTGACTCTTTGAATGTTTAGGATAAAACAAACCTAAATCAATAGTCCCTTGGAGATAACGAAAGACATGTTTAATCTCATTCCAATGTCTTTTTGTAGGGGCAGATTTGAATCTTGCTAAAAGATTAACAGCAAATGATATGTCAGGTCGTGTACAATTGGTAAGGTATATAAGGGCTCCAATTGCACTTAGATATGGTACTTCATGACCAAGTATCTCTTCATTTTCCTCATGCGGTCGGAATGGGTCATTCTCAACCTTAAGTGATCTAACGACCATTTGGGTACTTAGAGGAGTTGTTTTATCCATATTAAAGCGTTTTAATACTCTTTTGGTATATGTGGATTGATGCACAAATATACCCTTTTGAGAATGCTCAATTTGTAGGCCAAGACAGTACTTTGTCTGTCCGAGATCTTTCATCTCAAATTCTCATTTTAAATATTCGGATACTTTTTGTATTTCCCCTTGAGTTCTGATAATATTTAGATCATCAACATATACCGCGATAATTACAAAACCGGTAACTATTTTCTTTATGAAAACACATGGGCATATAAGATTGTTCACATATCCTTCTTTTGCTAAGTGCTCACTGAGATGATTGTACCACATACGTCCAGATTGCTTTAACCCATATAATGATCTTTGTAATTTTATTGCACATAACTCTTTAGGTTTGGAATTTAATGTTGATGGTATATTAAACCCATCAAGAATTCTCATATAGATATCATTATGATCCATATAAATATGTTGTAACGACATCCATTAGACGCATCTCTAGATTTTCATCAGCCGGTAGACTCATTAAGAATCTAAACGTGATTGCATCTATAACAGGAGAATACGTTTCCTCGTAATCGATCCCGGGTCTTTGAGAAAAACCTTGAGCCACGAGGCGAGCTTTGTATATCATAATCTCGTTTTTCTCATTTCGTTTTCGAACGAAACCCCATTTGTATCCAACCAGCTTCACATCTTTAGATGTGAGCACAATAGGTCCGAATACTTTTCGTTTATTAAGCGAATCAACTTCGACTTGCATAGCATCTTTCCATTTTATCCAGTCATGTCTCTTTTGACATTCGTAAACAGACTTTTGTTCTGGATCTTCGTTTTCCTCATTTATTTCTTTTGAAACAAGGTATGAGAAAACGTTATCGACATCATCCATTTCATTTCGATTCCATATCTTTCCGTTATGGATATAGTTGATGGAAATTTCATGGTTTCTTTCGGATTCATGATGCTCTGCATTATCATTAGTCTCATGATTCGTTTTTTCTAAAATATTTTGTGCTATTTTGGGTGTATTATGCATTTCACCTTCCTTTCGTTTTTGAGGATTTTTATCCTTAGAACCGATAGGTCTACCACGCTTCAGGCATGTTCTAGACTCTCGTGTATCATCTGCTTTTCCACGTTACTGTGGTATATCAATACGAGCATGAGTATATACAGTCGGTATAAGGGATTTAGTTACCGTTTTAGTATATGCAAATGCATCAGGTAGCTGATTTGCTATGCTCTGCAAATGCATAATTCGTCGAACTTCTAGTTCTGACTGTTTAGTAGGAGGATCAAGGTGCAACAAGGTTGGCACACTTCATTTGATATCCTTCTCTACTTTTTTATTTTCTCCCCTAGAACCGGGAAAACTTTCTCATCAAAATGACAATCGGCAAGACGTGTCGTAAAGATGTCACCAGTCTGTGGTTCTAGGTATTCTATAATTGATGGAGAATCACATCCAATATATATTCCCAACCTTCTTTGTGGTCTCATCTTTGTACGTTGTGGTGGTGCTACAGGCACGTAAACCGCACAACCAAAAATTCTTAGATGGGAAATATTTGGTTCTCGGCCAAATGCTAATTGTAATGGGGAATACTTATGGTACGCGCTTGGTCTTATCCGAATGAGTGCTTCTGCATGCAAAATAGCATGTCCCCATACAGATGTTGGGAGTTTTGATTTCATAATCAATGGTCTTGCAATCAATTGCAGACGTTTAATTAATGATTCTGCTAAACCATTTTGTGTATGAACATGGGAGACAAGATGTTCAACATCGATTCCAGTTACCATACAATAATCGTTAAATGCTTGGGATGTGAATTCACCCGCGTTGTCTAGTCTAACTCTCTTTATCGGATAATCAGGAAATTGAGCTCTTAGTTTGATTATTTGAGTCAGAAATCTCGCAAATGCCACATTTCGAGATGATAATAGACAAACATGTGACCATCTACTTGACGCGTCAATTATTACCATAAAATAGTAGAATGGTCCACAAGGTGGATGTATAGGTCCACAAATATCGTCTTGAATCCGTTCAAGGAATTTTGGTAATTCTTTATCGATTTTGGTTGGCGATGGCCTTATGATCAATTTTCCGAGGAACACGCAGTAATGTCATTTTGTTTCCTTGATAAATCTTTTTGATTTTCAATGAATGTCCATGTGAGCTTTCTATGATTTTTCGCATCATAGTTGTGCCTAGATGACCAAGACGATCATGCCATAGTGTGAAATCATCAAGATTTGATTCTATCGCATTTATGTATGTATAATGTAAACCAGAAGGGAGTTCTGGGAATTTTCCAATACAAGCCTTTTTCCCGATTTATCAGAAGTTGTGTATACACACTTCTTTCCGTCCTCAGTTGTAGACTGAGTGTCATATCCTTGAAGGTATATGTCTTTGAAACTCAACAAATTTCTTTTAGAATTTGGAGAATACAAGGTGTTATTTATGGAAAATTTTGTCCCATTAGGCAACGTAAAATTTGCTTTACCAATCCCTTCAATCAGGTCTGCAGGACCCGATATTGTGTTGACAATAATTTTTGTCGATTTTAAATCAGAAAAGTATTTTCTGTGTTTCAGAATAGTGTGCGTTGTTCCACTATCTGGTATACAAATATCTTTAGTGTTTATCTTGGACGTAGTTCCGTTTGTATCGTTATCCATTTCTGAGATAAACAAAAACAGTTAATAGTAATAAGATAATTTTATTCATGAAGCAAAATATCATACAATAATTATACATTAATAAGAAAGATCACACAATAATTATACATAAATAGGTAGTGCAAGCAACATAGTATTTTACATAAGCGACAATTATTTATGGCACATTCGTAAGAACTTCAAGAGTCACATGACGGGCATTTCAGGCTTCCATAAAGGCGGTCTCGTCAAAATCATTTTCAAAGTCGGAAGCATCGAGGTGCGTTGTACCCTCAGAATGTTCCGCGAGATTAACTTCCTTTCCCTTGCCTTTGGTGGATTCTTTGTACAGCGCACAAAGATATGCAGGAGTACGACATACCCGGGACCAATGTCCCTTAGTACCGCATCTGAAACAAGCGTCTTCACACTTTTGGGAGGTACTTCCTTGGTTCTCTTTTCCCTTCGGGGATTTCTCAGAGCGAGTCCACTGGAATGACTTCCTACTTTGCGGGTTGTATTTTCTCCCACGTCCACGGTAGTTTCGACGGCCTCGGCCTCGAAATGCTTTGTTTTCTCTCACCGGATTCTTAACGTCTAATGCGTTCGCTTCAAGGAACGCCTTAGATCCGGTAGGTCGTGTCATGTGATTCTTAATAAGGAGCTCGTTATTTTTCTCAGCTATTAGGAGCGCCACAATCAAATCCGAAAATTTAGTATACCCACGCAACTTGTATTGTTGTTGCAGGGTGATGTGGTTTTTGTGGAATGTGGTGTATGTTTTTTCAAGCATTTGAAATTTCGTTATGGTTTCACCACAGTACCTTAATTTGGCCACAATTCCCAACACAACGGAATTGTAGTTTATCACTTTGTCGAAGTCTTGGAACCTCAGACTTTGCCACTCATCACGAGCAAGTGGAAGTGTTATGTCATTCTGATGATCGAAACGATCCTTAAGGGACTTCCAAAGCTCTTGGGGATTCCTCATGTTTGCGTAATCATAGATGATACTTTCATCTAGGTGTCTTCTAAGGAAGATCACCGATTTTGCCTTTTCTTGGGCCGTTGAAGTATTTTTCTCTTTTATGGTTTCCGTTATACTCAGAGATTCCAAATGAAGTTCAACGTTGGTGGTCTAAGATATGTAATTAGCACCAGTGATGTCTAGAGTCAGGAATTGAGCTTTTCAATGTTTGCCATTTTTGATTTCTAAAAATAAAATCACAAAAATATTATTAGAAATATAATTTTATTTCAATTTTTATTAGAAACCGTTAACATGAATAACTAAAGCAGTTACAGAAAAAATAGTGCATAGAAAACTAGCACAACAGTTGGGGTAAACTCTTCGGGACTAACTACTCCAACAAAGAGACCATAAATAGAAGCAAAAATTACAATTGAACTTAAAAACAATAACAAACTAATTATTTTTCGAAACATTTTTCTTACAAAAGAAATCTAAGAAATTTTTTTTGAGAAAGATTTGAGAGGAGATGAAATGAATGAGTGAAAATAAGTGTATTTATTGATTGAAAATACTGTTCATAGCCGTTGGAAAAAGTAAAAAAAAATTGAAAATTTTTCTTTATGACCGTTGGAATCAAAGAAAATCGATCTGAAAAATTTAATATGTATCAGTTAAATCTATCAATTTTCAGATCAAAAGTTTATATACATGCGGCCGAGCCTCCTTATATAATGACCATAATAAACAAATAATTAACAGCAATATTGTGGTGACAGAATCATCCACATTTAGACAGTAAATAAATTTTGTGGCGTCAGAGACGTCCACTATAATATTAATAGTAAATAAATAAATTATGGTGACTAAATTCATCCATTTAAAATTGCAAGTAAATAAATTATGGTGACGGAATCATCCATATATAAACAGCAAATAATATATGTGGCGGCTCAGCCGTCCAATATAATATTGACGGTAAATAAATATATGGTGACAGAGTCATCGATAGAAGCATAATAAATAAAATAAATGAGTAAATAAATATATGGTAACATAGTCATCCATATATGCATAATAAATAATAACGAGGCGACAAACCGCCCATTATAATATTAAGTGAATAGTGGTGGGTTTAAACAACCACTGCAAAATAATAAATTATTATAGAGGCGGCATAACGCCCGCTATAGTAGGGTATATATTATGAATATATATTTAGCTATAATGAAGAGTGATCGTGCTGATAACGTGTTATAAAAATAAATGGAATTTATCATAAAGATAAATATTAATAAAGACAAAAATATTATACCCGATGGAAAGGCGGAACGCTGATAATAGAAAGAGACTAGGAAAGATTTATATTAAAGACTTCTTGTTGAAGTTTGTAATTGAAGGTGTTACAATCGAACGAAACGTTCGTTTATATAGAGAGAAAAAGAGAAAATTATTGTGTATGCATAATATATGTGGGGTCCAATTTTATTTCTTACTGCTAGCTACTGTCGTGAAGTCTATTACAAAACAAATAATTTCATGGATGCATTTATTTTATATTTATATAATGACTTGTAACTTTATCTAATTACAAGAGCGCCTGGAAATTTAAATATTTATAAAAACACCCCATAGCTTCTTATTTTTCCGAAATTACCCGTATCAATTGAAATTTACAGGAGTTCCCAGGATTACTGAATTGCTTGTATCTCTATATATTTACCGGACCGCCCATAACTCAATCATTTACTGAATTGCCACATATCTTTTGAAGTTTACAAAAATGCCAATATCTTTGCTATTTACATAATTTTCTCCAGTTACAGAAAACCTTGTGCTTTTGATATTTTCGATTCATAATATGAATTATAAATGTTGCCCAAAGATAAGAGAATTGTTTGAGCGGTGTTTTGCAAGCTTGAAATCAGAAACACTTGGCAACTTGCATACCAATAAGCACAACCGGAGGAGAAACCAGTAGCCATATAATCCCCCAGAATCCGAACAGATTCATGAGGGAAAACGCCAAAGTTAAGAACCCGAGCAACATAGCTTCCTCTTCGAAGATCCTTTGGGATGGACGACCAGTCGCGTCGACGCATAGAGATACAATAATAACCCAAATAGAATGAAAGGTGAAAATGTGTTAAAAGTTTCAGAACCGTCGAGAGGAAACTGTTAAGAGAAATATATATCACTCCAAAAACAAACTTATTCAGTGCCCTTTGCAAGAATTGCTGCAAAGTCATCATATGATTGTTCAGGCTCGCTGAATGACCTCAATCTTGCACACTATGGTACGGAATGTTTGAAACTGTGAACTCTATATCTACATATTTGTAGAGAAATACGTTTGCGGAAATACTTGCTAAAGAAAACGACACGAGATTGATCACCGAATTCCCGGAACCGGAACGCCGCCGTCACCACCGATATGTCAGATATCTCTAATCCCTCCCCTTCATCGTGAGTGTCAACACAAATTTTGGATTAGGGATATCTGATTTTCAGAAAAAATCGAAACTTGATTTTGGTTCGATGCTTTTCAGGTGATCTGCTTCATCATCCTCCGTTGACCTCCTCTGAATTTCCGGCGAGTTCTCCCTGAAGCCCCTTCGAGAGGCGAGCGCTTCCGCTGTAGACACCCGCGAACCATCCTCCGACAGCTCTCTCTGAAATTAGAACCGCTTCACATCCGCCTCTGATTTTGTGAACTTCCGCAATCAGCCTCACTTTCTTCTCTTCGAATCGAGACATGAATTGCTTGCAAACTGACAACTCCATCTTCAGGTAACAAAAACCGCCTTGAATCACTTTTTTTCTTGACTGATTTCTTCAAACTCAAACATGGTGCGATTCCTAACCACGTTTCTCTCTTGAATCTTTTGTCAGATACTCCACCTGGAACCTGTGACTCTTCCTGCACAGTTCCAGAATCTCCACAGGTAACTCCATTTCAAATTAACAACCTTACTCAATTCTGACATTTGAGCAACAAACCTCACAGAAACTAATCATCTTAATTTCCTGTTCTGTGAGGCCATTAGAGTTACCTGGAGCCGTTACTCCACTTCAGTGGATGTTGAGAAGCTCACAGCAAAGCTGGAACTTTTGACCAGGTACCGTCTTAGTTAGGAAGTCTGCTGGATTAACTGTTGTGTGGATTTTGTGTAGAACAACATCGCCTTGTGACACTATATCTCTGATGAAATGAAATTTAGTGTCGATATGCTTTGTTCTTTCATGGTGAACTGGATTCTTTGCTAGGGCTAGAGCATTTTGTGAATCACAGTTAACCACAACCTTGTCTTGCTTGAAACCCAATTTTGCACACAAACCCTTCAACCAAATGGTTTCTTTCACTGCTTCAGTAAGAGCCATGTACTCTGCTTCAGTGGTTGAAAGAGCCACAACAGACTGTAAACTTGACTTCCACGAAATCGTGTTTCCACCAACTTTAAACACAACACCTGTAACTGATATTCTTCTGTCTAAATCTGTTACATAATCTGAATCTGAAAAACCTTCAATGCAGAATTTAGAATCCCTCTTAAAAGTCAAATTCTGATTGCATGAACCCTTTAAATACCTTAACACCCATTTCACTACGGACCAATGATCTCTCCCTGGATTTGTCATAAACATGCTGATAAAACCTACTGCAAATGCTAAGGCTGGCCTTGAACCAACCATTTCATACATTAAACTCCCCACATCACTTGCATATGGAATTCTCTCCATATGTACAGCTTCTGATTTCTGTTCCTCCTCTGATAAACTCCTGAGTTTGAAGTGAGAAGCAGTTGGTGTAACCACTGGCTTTGCTTCAAACATTCCAAATGTCTTCAGCACCTTTTCCAGATAATTTCTCTGAGACAAGATCAACTCTCCTTTTTCTATATCTCTGATAATATCCATACCCAGAATTCTCGAAGCTTTCCGAAATCTTTCATTTCAAACTCACTATTCAGCTTGTCTTTGAGCTTCTGAATAACTGACATACTCCCTGAAGCTATTAGCATGTCATCCACGTAGAGCAACAAATACACAGCTTAATCAGTTTGAACGTTTCTCATGTAGACACATGAATCATGACTACTCCTCTCAAACTTCTGGTCCTTCATGAAATTGTCAAACCTTTGATTCCAAAGCCTAGGAGACTGTTTTAGGCCGTATAGAGACTTCCTTAACAAACAGACTTTGTTCTTATTTCTCTTCTGTATGAATCCCTCAGGTTGACTCATTAAGATCCTCTCTTCTAGATTCCCATGTAGAAAAGCTGTTTTAACATCCATTTGCTCCAACTCATAATCCACATTAACCACAAGTGACAACATCAATCTGATTAAGACATGCTTAACCACTGGAGAAAACACCTCATTGTAGTATATCCCTTCTTGCTGCGAAAAACCCTTAGCAACCAGCTTGGCCTTATACCTCTGTTCTTCAACTCTGAGAATGCCTGATTTCAGCTTAAAGATCCACTTGCACCCTACCAGCTTCTGTTTTTCTGGTTCCTCAATTAGATCCCAAGTCTGACTTTTCTTACGAGAATCCATCTCCTCCTTCATTGCATTTTCCCAGTATTTTCTTTTAGAACTTCTCATGGCCTCTTCATAAGACTTAGGTTCATCTGTTTCTAAATCTTCAGCTGTTGCCAATGCATAGGCTACAAAATCTGCATCTTCAAATCTAGATGGGGGTCGAATATTACTCCTCTTTTTTCTGTCTCTGGCCAATACATAATCATCTAGAGACTGTTGATTTTTTGATCCATCAACTCTTTCATCAGCTTCAGATTCTTCTAATCTTTCTAAACTTTCTGAGATTTCTGAACTTTCTGGACTTTTTGAAGTTTATGAACTTTCTGAACTTGAACTGTCTCCACCTTGAGAAGATGTGTCTTCCTCATCAGAATAACCAGTAGAAGGTCCCATGATAAGACCATGCCTGAAAGATACCCTTTTTCTAGTCTTCTTTTCCAGCCCTGTTGCATCTTTATCAGCTTCTTCTACTCTTCCATATGCATTACCCAGTGTGTTCTTGTACACTTCATTTTCATTGAACATCACATTTCTGCATGTAGTGCATTTTCCTTGTTCTGGTAACCAGACCTTGTATCCCTTGATACCAAACGGATATCCCATGAACACGCCTTTAACTGCTCTTGGACTTGTCTTGTCTTGAGTGACATGAACAAACGTTGAGCACCCAAATCTTCTTAGATGACTCAAATCTGGTTTTGAACCAGTCCAGATTCCTTCAGGTAGCTTGAACCCAATAGATGAATTTGGTGTTCTGTTGATTAAATACAATGCTGTAGAAGTAGCTTCAGCCCAAAACTCCTGACCCAAACCTGTTTCAGCAAGCATACTTTTGACCTTATCCATAATGGTTCTGTTCATCCTCTCCGATACACCGTTCTGTTGTGGTGTATAGGTGCACGTTATGTGCCTCTGAATTCCTGCATCCTTGCACAAGTTGTCGAATTGTGCATTGTAGAATTCAAGACCATTATCAGTTCTCAGATACTTAATCTTCTTCCTTGTCTGATTTTCAACTGTTTGTTTCCATTCCCTGAACTTGTGAACTGCTTCATCTTTAATCTTCAGAAAATAAACTCATACCTTCCTTGAGAAATCATCAATGAAACTCACAAAGTATTTACATCCACCAAGACTTTCTGGGGTAGATGGAGATCCCCATAAGTCTGAATGTATATAATCCAATATACCTTTGGTGGTGTGTTGACCTATTGGAAAACTCTGTTTGTGAGATTTCCCAAGTACACAACTCTCACAGAATTCCAGCTTGTCTACCTCCTTTACTAGCAAGTATCCTTGTTTAACCAGAACATTCATGTTCTTCAAACTCATATGTCCCAGCCTAGAGTGCCAAATAGCAATCATATCAACTTCAGGTCTGGCCACAACAACTTCTCCTTTCACTACCTTCCCTTGTAAGTAGTACAACCCATCTTGATATCTGCCAAAAATAACCCTATGTCTATCCTTGTAGAAATTGACTATAAAATCTTTTCCTACATACTTGCAGCCACTCTTCTCTAGCTGACCATAAGATATCATGTTTTTTCCTTCCCATTGTAGGTATATACCTGACGTTTGTTTGAAATAACCACATAATCATCTGGATTTAAGATCTTAATCTTACCAATCCCCTTTATTTTGATGTGAGTCATGTTACCCATTAGAACCTTGTCACCATCGAACTCTTGTAAGTCAAACAATGATTCTTTGTCTGGTGTAATATGAAAACTACAGCCAGAATCCATTACCCACTCTCTTCTAGTGTCTTGGGTGCTTACTGTCAATACTAGTGGTTGTCTTGGTTTTGTTGCTATGTTTGCTGAACTTGATGGTTTGTTTGAGGACTTTTCAGGACACTCTCTTTTCCAATGCCTTTCTTTACCACAAATAAAGCAGCCTTTATTGTACTTGTTGTATTTCGGCCTTGACTTTGATCTGACTTGGCTTTTTGATCGTCCTCTCCATGGTTTACTATATCCTTTGTCTGATCTCATAACTGACCTGCCTCTTGTCTGCACATACAGCCCTTCACTATGTGATTTGGAGAGCTTTCCACGTTCTGTCAGCTCTCTCTCCTTGGACTTGGCAGCCCCTACGACCTCATTCAGCTTCAAGGTTTCTCTCCCATACTTGAGTGTTTCCCTTAGTTGGTCATACTTGTCAGGTAATGAGCTCAACAACAGTATAGCTTGAACTTCCTCTGTAATCTCCACTCTTAGATTGTTTAGATCTGCCACCAGCTTGAGAAAAACATCTACATTTTCATTTATACTCTTCGAATCTGTCATCTTGAAGGTATAAAACTTGAGTTGTATGTAAATTTTGTTTGGCAAAGATGTCTCCATGTATAACATGTTTAGTGTAGACCACATGGCTGCTGCTGTTTCACAGTGTGTGATCTTCCGTAGTACTTGATTTCCCACATTTATCACTATTATGTCTTTTGCCTTCTCTGATTTCTCAAACTTGGCAGGATCAACGTTTTGAGGCAGCTCAACACCTTCAGTCCCCATCTACTTCTTCTTCAGTAACTGGTGGCTCCTTCAGCAGCTGCTCATCGTTCAAGATGCTCTTCAGCCCCAGCACCCCAAAGTGAGCCATCATCCTTACTTTCCATAAAGAAAAGTCACCAGTTCCATCAAACCTGTCCACCTCAACCCGATCTTTACTCATCGAGACTGTCTTCTGCTTCACCCTAGCTTGAACCTCTTCAGCAACCGTGCACCACGCCTGGATGCTCTGATACTACTTTTACCACGCCTGGATGCTCTGATACCACTTGTAGAGAAATACATTTGCGGAAATACTTGCTAAAGAAAACGACACGAGATTGATCACCGAGTTCCTGGCCTCTAACCGGTACGTCTCAGGGGAGTACTCTCACTCCCAAGCTTCACTATCTCAAAGAATAGTTACAAGGACAAGTTACAGATACTTGCTACAAAGACTAGTATGAGTAAAAAACTACAACGTACTAAGACAGAAAAAAAACATTCTTCTCAACTTATGTTTTTCTCTTCTTTCCATACTTGTATTCTTTAAAAATCCAATACTTCCTTGTATGTACTTTTATTCTTCTCTGCTTAGTGTTATTGCAAGCATGCACATAATCTGTAACTTCTTAAACGATGTCTATATGTACTTTTATTCTTCTCTGCTTAGTGTTATTGCAAGCATGCACATAATCTGTAACTTCTTAAACGATGTCTAATCGGTTGGACCAAACTTGTTTTTTTGTCACAATTTGCCTGGGCCCATGAAACCCAACTTCTTGCTTTCTTTGTCAAACCAACAGCCCAACAACAATATTTTTAGAGAAGTGATACCTTTTTACTTGTGCAAGTTGATTGAGCTGAAACCAGTATTTTGTACACAGTGTGAATATGCTGTGGGTTATGTTATATAAAACATAAAGAGGGTCGGTTTTGCTGACGGTATCATGTTTGCTTTAGATGAAATTGTAAAAACATAAAAGAGAGAAATATATTTGCTGGACTAATAAAGAAGCTGCACGAATAATATAGAACTAATCTTTTACCATCTAATCAAACACTCAAGTTAAGCAAACTAACCAAATTCGTAGAACAGATCACTTAAGAGATTCAATGAGAACAACCATGTACGGAGATATCATCAACGACTCAGCATTCTAACACCATTATAACACATTTGTGAGGAAGATGATCATTCAGACAAAGCTGACGAACAAGAACAACCACACCATAGAAATCTAACAGAAACACATTTATCGACTCAATGTCTTTTTGGAACAAAAATTCGAATTTGAAGCCAACTCATAGCTGTAGTTAAAACACCTGAAAACTAAAAAAACGAAACATCATTACCCAAACGATTCTACTCTAAATCCTCAAAACCCCAGATCCTCCTCGGTTTTAAGCGGTCAAATTAGATCTCCGTCTCAAATCTTGAGATGCTTTTCACGTTTCTGAATCAAGGAAGCTTTGCAACTTTCAGACCAAAAAGGACAATCGGAGGAGAAACTGATAGACATATAACTCCCCAGAATCCGAACAGGTTCATGAGAAAAAAACAACAATGTTAGGAACCCGAATAACATAGCCATCTTTTCGTAAGACCTTGCGATTGATAAATAACCAATGGCATCGTAATGGGCAGACCAGCTTGCGATTGGTAAATAACCAATGGCATCGTAATAGGCAGATACATTGCGACACATGAGATAAGTAGATGCCATCATGGCAGACAAGAGCCACATTATCGAACGGAAACTTACTTTCGATATCTCAAAGTTAGCCAGAAAGAGTATCACCAGCAGAAAAAACAAAGTTGCATGCATGAGATTATGATATGTGGCCGCAAATCTCTTGAATTCAGCGTCGGGCAATGAGCGATCGTGAGTAGATCCAAAGTTGTACATCATCGTTTTAACAGAGGAGAAAGAAATGGAAAAGAAGATTAAAGAACAGGGAAGAAGCGAAAGCTTGAAGAAAGTGGAGATACAGTGGTTGAAGAAGAGACCCAAATCGGCACAAAAAAAACGCTGAACATTTTGGGCTGTTGTTGTTCCCGACACGATCGATAAATAGAGAGATCGTAGCCGTTGATGATTTTTTAATCAACGGTAAATATGAAATTTTACAGACAAGGGCATTGAATCGCTGACCTGATTTGACCCGGTCCAACCGGTTCTGATTCCAAGTGTTGAAGATGTAAATCATAAGAAAAATAAAATAAAAAAATTCTTATTAGGCATGATAGAGAACTTAAATCTGACGTGGTCTTATACAATTCATTAGCTCCGTAACTTCTTTCTAATCTGGTAAATTAACCCAATGTTTGCATCATGAATCATGACTTTGTTAATCAAATATTCAAAATCATAGATATATAGAGACAAGGCTTGAAGCCAAATATCAATAACACCAATCTGATTTCAAGTATTGTACATATTATGGTAACTGAAACAAAGACAAGGCATAATCTCATAATACATAGATGAAACACATCATCAAGATATCAAATACAATAACACCCAAATAGAATGAAAGGTGAAAAGGTGTTAAAAGTTTCATAACCGTCAAGAGGAAACTGTTAACAGAAACATATATCACTCCAGAAACAAACTTATTCAATCTTCGCAGGGGTTATTGCTTAGTTGGTACGGCTCTTGAAAACATCAAGACCCATTTCGGTTGGATCGGTTGCTTGAAGCTCCACTTGAATTCCATCTAGTTCTCGCTTGAACCTATCCTTAGAGCTCGCGTAAATCATCTTGTCTCTCACTTTGGCAGTGTCAGGAGACCTTGGCACAACACACAAACAGACACACATTCTTGCTGATCATAACATATAAGCAAATCAAGGACATGAGTTGGTTAGCGGAAAGCGCAGCTAGTAATTGTTTTTTACCATGCGATGAAGAAAATCTTGCTCTTCTGGCAGTTCTCCTCGGTGACAAAGTCGAAATCATAGATGGCATATCGGCATTCATTATCTGGAAGACTTGCTGCAAAGTCATCGTATGATTGATCAGGCTCACCGAGTTTATCTACAATCACTTGCTTGTCCTCAATCTTGTACACTATGGTACGGAATGTTCGTTTCGCCTTCAGTTCCAAGAATTTTAGCTTGCAATCATCATGCACAGCCATTCCCGATGCCGCGTTAGCCTGTCATTATAATCAATATCATCAGTACACAGACAAAAACAGTAAAAAGATGCAAATCTCTAGACCAAAAGATCACCCATTTTGTAGAAACAACTCAATACAGAAACTGAATATTTATCATCTCTTACAACTTGTAACAAATATTGGCATTAATAACATCAGATGGTAGAGAAAGCTAAGTAGTCTCCAGTTTCCACGAAAGTTTTGAGAGATCATTTATAGTAAAACGCGACTTTAATTACGATTCATCAGGAGAATTGAAAGATGTCTGACTTCAGAAGACAAAAATGATCAATTATCGAACAATCGACTATCACTGATGAAGAATGTTCAAAAACTCGTAGAATTAAACCTAAACTCATATGAACTTAGAAGTATCAGATTCCAGATTCCTCCTGATCTTAGAGTAACTATCGAAGAAGCACAACAAAGTTACGAGTTCTTCGTCGGATTTCTATGATTCTATCTTAGATAAACAAATCCGATCACACAAGACGACATAAACGAAATATCAAAGATCGAATACATAAAATTCATCTCCAGATCTAAGCGATATCGAGAGAGATACTATCTGAGACGAAATCAAACGGATGTGGACTCAAATCGACAAGCAAAAGTAAGCTTCAAAATCAGAGAGCTCAAAAGAGACGGGAGAGAAAACTGAGCTCACCATGGCTGAATCAAACCGATCTCAAACAAAACAAAACAAAAAAAAAAAACTTGCTGAAATGAAGAAGCGGAAGAAGATATTTTCTCCGGTCGGCAAAAATCGATGGAGAATATGACTTTTTTTGTTCTCTCTTCTTTCTCTTCACTGTTTCTTCTCTCTTCCTTTCCTCGGCGTTATTTGTAAGCTATCCGCATATTTTTTTAATATAGAAACGTATTTCATTTGCTTATGTATTTCTTTGCATTTTCTAAAATATGGATAAGAAAAATACAATTAATTTATTTATAAATTATTTATCACGCAACAATAATATGTTTGAATCCGTTCGACTTTTTTTCCCACCGTTGATACATCTAATATCAGATAATTCCACACCAATATTGAAAATGTCATCGATTAGGTAATAAATCCGTGGATAAGTTCATAAGTTTAGATTTACAAGTTAGATCTCAAGATGTGTTTATTACCAAGCTTTTCAGATGGTTACATATGGTCAACTTAACCAATGGTCAAATCGACAAACCCAATCATAATCATAAATGGATACTGTGGTCGATTAAAAAATCTGTAATGCAATCTGACCCTAGACGAATTGGTCCACATTGTTTTGTTCTCAACATAAAGTCAAAGCTAAGTTCGGCTTTGGACTGTATACAACTATTGTTCTTTCTTTGTATTAAAAAGAGATTAACCACATAAACAAATCAGATTCGAACCCAATACCTAAAATTAAAATCAAACCAGGACCTGACTAGAATAGTATCATGACTCAAAACGGGTCGGATCGAGCTGGTTTGACACACCATAACAACCCTAAAACTCTTGAGATCATGTAGATCGACCTTTAATGGCATGAATGTAACATCTCGTGCAAACGCCTACAGACTACACTTGTTTCATAAATTTGTGAAAGAAACATTAAATGATACCAAAAGGGGTTCATATTCAATTAAGACGATTTGAGTCTTTACACTCAGAAACCCAAAATAGTGAAATCTACAAGAACATGAAACACCAAAGACAACATTGAACACAAAGACCAAACGCAGATAAAATGAAGTTGTTAGGTTCATACCCTTCACAGCATAATGTAAGATATAGAAAAAGTAACATCACTCCAAAATAATAGGATAAGAAGAGAATAGATCATTCAAGGGGAGAAACTTTGGTGTTTACTTTTAGTTGGCACGGCTTCTGAAAACGTCGAGATCCATCTCAGTTGGATCAGTTGCCTGAAGCTCTACTTGAATTCCATCTAGTTCCCTCTTGAACCTGTCCTTTGAGCTCGCATAGATCATCTTGCTTCTCACCTTAGCTATGTCCGGGCACCTTGGCGGAAAAAAAAAACAAAATTTGCATCACGTAAGTAAGATGAAACCTTTGGAAGGTAATGAGAAACAAGACACAGAGTTTATAGCAGATTATGTAATTAGTTACCACGCGATGAAGAAGATCTTGCTCTTCTGGCAGTTCTCAGCTGTGACAAAGTCGAAATCATAAATGGCATAACGGCATTCATCAGTAGGAAGGCTTGCCGCAAACTCCTCATAGGTTTGGACTGGTTCACCGACTTTCTCTACAACCACTTGCTTCTGCTTCTCTTCGATCTTGTAAACTATGAAACGGTGAATCCTTTTCGCCTTCAGTTCCAGAAACCTTAGCTTGCAGTCATCATGCACAGCCATTCCTGATGCCGCGTTAGCCTGTTAAACCAAAGAACATGAAGACGAACATCTTTTCACAGAACGTATATTCAAGACTTCTCACTCAAAACACAATCCAAAAAGTCCATGAATCACCCATTTCCTGGAAATGGCATTTAAGTTCATAGCTATTATTATTCTAAGACCTCTATTATAAAAAAATATGATTAGATTGTGCATAGTTAATACAACAACCTAAGAGATTATGTGATTATCAAGTACAAGAAACTGATGAAAAATAGTGAACCGACATCAGTCAGTTCAAGACAAAGCAGAACAAAATTAAAATGCATCGAAAACGAAAGATCAACAAGAAAGAGCCCTAAATTCAAACTGAAATCTCACAGGAAAAAAAAACACACACACACGAAGTATTAGATTTCTTCTGATTTCAATTTTAGCTATCGTAATCGAAATAAAGTTAGCAGAGAAGTTCTCGCGCTGCTTTGATCCTAGATCATTCACAACGATCACAAAAACACCAAATCTCAGAGATCTAAACCCAGAAAATAACAAGTCCATCTACAGATCTGATCGAAACAACCAAATGAACCAAAACCGTAATCGGAAAGATTTATATCCGAGACGAAACCAAAACGCGTTGCAACCAAAATCGAGAGGCGCACTCAAGATCGAGGAATTGAAAAGTATAAAAAATAAGTGGAAAAATTGAGCTCACCATCGCTGGAAGCACACTGATATCAAAGCAAATTTCTGCTAAAACGAAAGGGGAGAAGAAGATATTTCTTCGGGCGGCTACAATCGACGGAGAATACGGTCACTCTTTTTTTTTTTGTTCTTCTCTATTTCTGTTCTCTTCCTTTCTTCAGCTTTTATTCGGAAGTCCATACATAGCTTACCATATTATATAAGATTTTTTATTTTTTAATTCAGTCTTTTTTGTAGGTTTTTTTTTAATAATATCATCAGAAATTTATTTAATAATTAACATTACGTAAATATATTTAATTATATAAATGTTTATAAATTATATATGCTTCGATAATTTATTATTACTTTCATAATAAAATAAAGATATCCACAATTTTTTTTTATAAAAAACAAATTATTTGGTCTAATTTTTTTCCGGATATATAAAATCTCAAAATATTCAAAAAAAAAAATTTATGTTTTTTTTTTTTTAAAATATTAAATTTTATACCAATTTTCGATTTTGACAGAAGGTTATAGATATAACGAGAAATTGGAAAGACCAAAAACTAATGAAAAACAACAAACTACGACTAAGAAGCAAATGACCGAAAATGAACTAGCAGAGATCACAAGTCAAGAAAACGACAATTTCAAGCGAGGAAAGGAAGCTTTCGTAATCGCAAAGCTAGAAACAAGGCATGATAAGACGTCGAAGTTGCCGAACGTTATCCGAGGCCAGCCCTCAAAACCTTAGATCAACGGCGCCTATAGCTTGACCGGAAACAACCGCACCAAGAAACCTGCAAAAACGATTAACTCGAGAGCAAGCTTATAACAAATCCAAGCCCACACCGGCGACATGGTAAAAAAAATGAGCAGAGAGATGGCAGCCCAGGAGAAAAGAACGAGAGAGGCCGCTTCCCGTACAGAACCCAAGACCAAATCACCTAGCACTCAAAGCTAATCCTCGGCCCAAACGAGGCTGAGAAAAGAAGCCACCGACGACTTGACTAAACAAGCTCAATGCTCACGCAACCTTGCCGACCACCACCACTAACCCCAAGCTCTGGCAAACTTCATAGTCAGACCCTAAACAGATCCACAGAGGAGAGAAGCCGCCACACCAGAAAACTTAACCGGAAAACAGAACCACCGGTAGAGATATGAACACCGCCGGCCGCCATAGTCCATCTGCCAGCCAAAGCCACAACGAGAATCGCTCCGCCAAAGGGACCTCTCGCATGAGACAACAAAGCAGCCACAACACCGGGAAAAATAGAAGAAGAAGACACCGCTGAATCACCCAAGCCGGCGCCGGAATCCCGTCCTCGAGGACCCCATAAGACAGACGCCGTGGAGAAGCAGACGAGAGCCTCACCGCCTTGAGAACCACCGCCAAGTCCTGCCGAAGACCAACGAAAACCTAGCCCGAGCCTGACCCGAGAAGCCCAGCCGAGGGAGACGCCGACGACACACCCTCTCTCGGACAGAGCCACTGGAGTCCAACTCGCCGAAGCCCACGAAGAGATATGAGAAGAGATGAAAGCCCCCACTGTCGGAAAGGGAAAAATTGCAGTAGGGGACGCCAGAGAAAGAAGGAAGGAGGGACGGAGAGGCCTCCCCGGCGGCGGCGAGGAGCGCCAGCCACCAGGGAGGCGACGTCACAGATTCTCAAAGAAGACCTAAAGCGGGGCGGTAGAGATAAAACTATATTTAGGGCAAACTCTACAAAAAAAATATATTAAAATTATTTGTTCTTGAAGGTTTTGTTTTTGTCTATTTTTATGTTTGTTGGTTTGTCACAAGTTTGAGGTTTTCTATTGTTGATCGTTTACAAAAAAAAATGATGGTCATTCTAAATAAATTGAAGAACACAGTCATTCCTTATAATTTTGGAATATACATATATACCAGTCTAGACAGAAAATGTTTTGTCAATTATAATAGATAACTGAATGATTAACTAACATGGTACATCATGAAGCGGTTTTCAAATTGTTAATACTCTAGTTGGTTGTTGTCTTGCTGAATGCTGATTAATCTACAAAAGTTCCAATATAAATTATTAATGTTTGATACAAAAAATTATTTCAAAGCTTTAAGATTCAAAAAAAGGTCCCATGTACAAAAGCTAATAGCTTTTTAGAGCTAAAGACTTTTCATACATATACTTTAAAATATGTATATATATATAAATATTTTGACCAACAAAAAAATGCATGTANAAATATGTATATATATATATAAATATTTTGACCAACAAAAAAATGCATGTATAGAATGTAAGAACAAATGGGAAGCTAATATATATTTGGGTAATGGGACTACATCATAATTACATAGAAAAAACAAAGGCCACTAAAAAATAGACAATAGGATATATTCCATCTAAAAAACAAAACAAAAAAAGAACGTAGACTTATATGTATATATCATATTTTATTGGCATCGAATATTTTTGCGCCTTTTGAAAAAAATCGAAATTCAAATGAAAAGATCCATGACTCAAATGGCTCTTTCGGCATCTATCGGTTGGCTCCACTTTCCGCTCAACTTTCATTATAGGGGTGAGGAGCTGGTTACTTCCAATCAAAGATTGTCACGTGGAAAATTATAAAAAACATCGACGCTGACTTTTTGCTTTGTGCGACAGGTTTCCTACCAGACAGACTTGCCAGTATGTGATCTTAGCCTTAACCATTTTTAAAAGTAGAAGCCCAATCAGGCCCAATATTCATAGGCCCAGATCGGTCAAAGAGGGGAAACGCATGTTATTCTACAAACAAAAGACTTAGAACCATTTCCCACAAAATTGCATCCAAGCTTTGGAGCTGTAAACATGGAACTGATTATCTCAGATACTTTCTGTGAAGAAGTCTACATGATTAACAGTATGTGTCGGCGCTCAAATTACCCGCGGTCCTCGTTCATATCCGTCGTCACTTCCTCTGCGTTCTTGGCAACTTCAACAAATATTAGTCTACCATCTACAATCTGAAACCAGAAAAAACATACAAAAAGAACCAAATCCAACTTCAGTGAATGTCTTGAGAAGCTCAGTCACAATGAAAGAAACCAAAATCAATAAAGCTTGAGACCCTAATCGGCAATATGAATCACAAAAGGGTCCTAAGGAAGGATGTTTTGGACAATAATGTGCCAAGAAAGGAAACATTTGGATATGTAAATTCACTAGAGAACAAGGCATTAAGCAATTGATTAGAACAAAGCCAGAGACCTATTGAAGTTTAGTATGAAGAAATTAAAAATTGGATTTTTTCCTCACCCTCCCATCCAAGCTTTTCAACGCCTTTAGGGCATCATCCTCAGACTCGAAGGTGACGAAGCCGAAACCTTTGGGTCTCTGCGTTTCTTGGTCCCTAATAAGCCGAGCTAAATCAAAAACCACAACACAAAATTAGTTCAGGAACAAAATAATAAACCTAAATCGATCCTTCAAAACATATGCGAGTTTCATGTCTGTTACCGTCTTTAATTTGACCAAAAGGAGAGAAAAGCTGCCTCAGAGATCGATCTGTGGTGTAAGCAGATAACCCTGCACAAGAAAAATCAGAGAAAATATAAACGGAGGATCGATCTAATCGGAGAGATAATCATCTGATTATCTTACTGCTTACGAAGAGTTGAGTTTGGAATCTCTTAGCCATCTTTAACAATAAGACAAACTGATTCAGAAAAAGGCTAAGTACGATACGACAAATGCTAAACTTTTCTAGGTTAGACGCTCTAGCGAAACGACGACGTTTTTCAAAGTAACACGCCGATTCGCAAGAAAGAAACGAGAAAACTAATTCGATAATCGATTCACTTGTAGGGAAGAATCAGAGCGAAAAAAATTCAGCAAAATAATTTTGCTTCAATAGATTTCGTAGAGAGATTGGATTTGATTGATTACATCGAAATAAGAAAACCAAAAGAGGAAACAGAAATCGAATTCAACAACCATAAAATCTAAAAACCTAATTGTACAACTCTTTCCCCAATTCTCGAATCACGAACTGGTGAATTTCGTAACGGCTTTGGTTCCCTCGGAGACGGCGTGTTTCGCGAGCTCTCCGGGAAGAACGAGTCTTACAGCAGTCTGAATCTCCCGGGAAGTAATCGTAGGCTTCTTGTTGTACCTAGCGAGTTTAGACGATTCCTGAGCGAGTTTCTCGAAGATATCATTGATGAAGCTGTTCATGATTCCCATGGCTTTTCCGGAGATTCCGATATCGGGATGGACCTGCTTAAGCACCTTGAAGATATAGATCTTGTAGGTCTCAGTGCTCTTCTTCTTCATCTTCTTTTTCTTGTCGCCGCCTGCACCGGCTTCCTTCGGCAGCTTCTTACCAGCCTTGGGTTTCTTCTCCGCCGGGGCTTTCTCAGCCTTCTTCTCCTCCACTGGTTTCTTCTCGGCCGGCTTCTTCTCTGCCTTTGGTGCCATTCTCACAAGAAAGAATAAATCTTCAAGAAATTTTCAAAGGATGAAATCGTGAGGGCAAGTGAATTTGGAAATCGTAAGATGTGGGTTCTTCTACAAATTCGGCAACTGATATATATACGGCAATGAATAAGATACCTATTCGCTTGTTCATGCTTCACGAGGATCGATGACGTGGAAGATATAGTTACCGTTAGATCTGACAAAATCCGTCGATGCAGCGAACGGCAAAGATATGATTCATGACATGATTCTCCTTTAATAAATTACGTGTTTTATTTTGCACCGTTAGATTGCGCTAATGCCTAACGGTAACGATGTAAAGAAAGCCATCGATAACTTGCTAAAATGGGCCTAATTATGCTTGTAGTATGGGCCTAATGGATCATATATCTAACCTGTATAATGAAGTCTCCAAGTGAACCGATAAAAGCTAAAACCCTAATTTTGTTCCGCCTTCTAGCTCTTCTCTTTTTTTCTGTGCTTAAGGCAAAACGAGAGACGTCGGAGCGGCTGCAACTTCAACTTCAGGTTAGAAAATCTCAGAAATACCAAAATCGGCTTCTTTGATCTGATGTATTACCTGTTTGAATACGGTGTTTGTTGTTACGCGCGTTGTTCATTTTCCCAATTTGATGTTTCTCCGGAGAATTTAGTTGCCAAGTTTATAGAGTTTTGATTTCTGGGATTTGAATTTGTATTATATGATCAAAATGCGACGAGAGCTCGTAGATGCTGTTTCGGATTCTTTGTTTATGTCCTTCCCGTTTTTGTCATGGTGTGTTTCGATGTTTCTTAGGATCAAATTCGTTGCATTTCGGTGAAGTTGTTCTTGGAAGCATAAGCTCTTTTGTGTGTCTTATTATAATGTTAGTATTGATGTTTACTTGCTCTGTAGCTCGGAAGTTTCTTATCTTTTTTTGCAATTGTCAAATAAGCTTCGTTGTCTATAATTTGCAGTTTTGAATTTTGAAGAATGGTGAGAATCAGTGTCCTCAATGACGCTCTTAAGAGCATGTACAATGCAGAGAAGAGGGGAAAGAGGCAGGTTATGATCAGGCCTTCTTCCAAAGTTATCATCAAGTTCCTTATTGTCATGCAAAAGCACGGTACGGTGTTTTGCAGTGTTTGCGTGAATCCATTTCCTTACCTCTTGTTGTTTCCTATACAGTTTCGAGTGTAATGATGCTTGTTCCACTTTTGTTTCTCATGGATTTTTAGGTTACATCGGCGAGTTTGAATATGTTGATGACCACAGGTCTGGTAAGATTGTTGTTGAGCTAAATGGAAGGCTGAACAAGTGTGGAGTTATCAGTCCTCGTTTTGATGTTGGTGTTAAGGAGATTGAAGGTTGGACTGCTCGTCTACTTCCTTCCAGACAGGTTGGTCTAGAGACTATATCATTGCCTTACTCTCTATTATTTGTTGTCAATTTCAATTTGAAATACCCATCAAATTGTAGAACATAAGATTCGACTAAATACTACTAAGATATATTTCTATCAGAATGCCTTTGAGAGATCAGAGCAGCAAGCCTAATGCTGTTCTTGTTCCGTTGCGGGCATAAATCAAAATCGTATCTTTTCAATATTTACTCGTGCAAGTAATCTTTACTGCTTCGAATCAGAAGAAAAGATCTCACATTGAGAATACCTTTTTGTTTTCTCTTTTACATAACCAAAAAAAAGATACTGATATTGATTTGCTTGCTTACTTTGATGTTCCTGTTAGGGTTAAGTGGGTGTTAGTGCCATCACTCGTAGATTAATTGTATCTTCCTTCATCTTGCAATGTTTCAACTTATTGAACACATCTCTATGTGCAGTTTGGTTACATTGTTCTGACTACCTCAGCGGGAATCATGGATCACGAAGAAGCCAGGAGAAAGAATGTCGGTGGCAAAGTTCTTGGCTTCTTTTACTGAAGGAGGTTCACAAGATCTGTCTTATCGGGTTATGTTTCGCTTCTCCTTATGTAGACGGAGTGGGAAATTCGATTGACCTCACTGTTAAAGTAGTAGTTTTTTCTCTTTTTCTTTTTTGACTCATCAATTGTTCTTTATGTGGTTACTCAGATGCTTAAAGATTTGGTGAAATAGACAAATTTATTTCGGTTTTTGAGTTCGTAAGACATATGAGAGTCATGAAGCAGATCCGATCTTTTTGCCTTATCTTTAGATGTGACATTTACTCATTTGGAATTTTGGAGTCATCCTCTTGTTCGTTTGATCCATTTTCTCAATTTTCAAGTAAAACATTTTTTATTTTATTTTGTAAGCTCATCAAAGTACAATTTTCGAGTTGCCTATTAAAATAAAATAGAAAAGTTGTAGATAGTCCCTCTTTATGATCTAGAATCAAGAAATTTCTACGTTTCTATGCCTTTCATGTGTTAAGAGAATGTCGAAGTAAACATGACTTTGGAAACTTCCAATATTTCTCAAAACCGTAAGAAAAAAAACACTCCCGATAATATGAAAGTTCCTCGTTTGGATCAAACTTCTACATCCTGATCTCGTGTGTTATAAAATTTTTCAGTCGCTGACAAACAGTTGTCAAAGTTAATAACATTCAGCTGAAGCCGTCAAAGTTAACTTCTTTTTTTTTTTTTTGGTCAACTACTCAACAATTACATCACATGTGGCTAGGAGGAATGTTCCGTGGAGCATCCTCAACTAGCTCGGTATGACCTATATGGAAAAATAAAAAACCTCGTGTTCGAGCCCTTTAAAATAAAAAACCTCGTGTTCAAGCCCTTTTGCAAAAGTATCGGTGCGAACGTTTAAAACGCGAGGGATAAAAGATAAGCTAAAGTCTTCGAATGTCTCTCTAAGAAGATGGAAGAAGTCTAGTTCTGACATAAAAGCTGGCCAATCCACCGGATTCTCGATCATGCTCACCAAGTCCGAACAGTCAGTCTCAAAGTGCGTCGAATATAACTGTCTTTCTCTTAGGCATGTCATAGTTCAGAGAAGACCATCCATCTCAGCATGAAGGGCCGATAGGTTTCTACGACAACCTTGCTGTCCAAAAATCTCATATCCCATGTTGTCCTTAAGGCATCATCCTATTCCACTAACCTGTCCATGATCGATCCAAGAGGCATCTATCTGTCAGGTCCGGTTCGGAGGTCCAAAGAAGGAGCCATCGTGACAAGATGGTATGGCATTGCATTTACCTCTTCTTCTTCATCTTCCTTTTTATTCGCGATCCTCCAACTTTCCGCTTATAGAGTCGCGTGTTGAAGTGTGTCTTCTAGAGAAATTTATTCCCGTTGAAGACTTTGTCATTTCTCGCTTTTCAAATGTACCATAATATCCAAGGATAAATATCATTTTGTGGTTTTGGTAGACCAAGCTCTTTTGCTTACCAATATAGGAACTTATATTTTGGTAAATAGAAGTACTCGGAAAGTGGCTCGGAAGGGACGGAAAGTCCGATAACGCCCAGACTTGTAAAGCCGAGGGACAATCGTCAAAGTTAACATTATCTGAATATCTTTTAAACTAAAAAAACACTGACAATTTTAACGAAAAAAAGAAGTGAATAGTTCTCAAGAAAGCTTAGAAACTTTAGTTTCAAAGACTAAAAGTCTAAAACATCAAATTATGTTATGGTATCTTATTATATAGAGCTGAATATTTCAAAATTGCTAACTCATATGATCGTGACACGTGTCAAGTCAATCAATCTATTTTGATATGTGTAAAAAAAAAATTATTTTTTAAATTCAATTAGTTTTTGACACAATATATTAACAATAGAAGGATAAGTTATAATCGATTCATAATCCTAAAAAGTAAAATTACTAACTAAAAAGGAAAAATAAAAATGTAAATTTGTCGAGCCCAAAGTTAATAAAAAAGGAAAAATTAAAATTAATAATGGAAAATTTTAAAATGGATTAATAACCAATTAATAAAAAAGGAAAACTTAAAAATTTGTAAAACTTAATAACCGATTCATATTCCTAAAATGTAAAGTTAATAAACAAAAAAAAAAAATTATCCTAGAGGCAAATAAATAAAAAAGAAAAAAGAAAAAATTATTTATTTTTTCCATTTAAATTAAGGAAATTAAACAATAGATTACTACTCCTAAAAGGAAAAAAATTCTAAGTTCTCACCTCTATATAAACAATTTAATAGTATGACAATTACAAAAAAAATAAATATCAAAATCTCCATCAAATTTTTCCTTTATGGTATATTATTTTCACGGATGATCTAAATTTGTTTTCTTTTTTTTTCGTTTTTAGTTATTTTTTAACACATGTTATAAAATACTAAATTATAAACCCGCATATATGCGGATACTAATCTAGTTACATTTGAGAAGTGAAGTACATTTTATTCAAAAGGTGTACGAATCATTAAATTTACAGCTAGCTGAGTAGTACATTTCTATGTAAATTCTCCTTTCACTCTTTTCTCCTACTATTATGATGGTTTTGGCCACTTACTTTGACAACTTCCAATATCATTCATTGTAGTCAAAGATGATTTTGGGATGCCAGCTCATCACTCTAAATGGCTAGCCACAGAAGAAATGACACGTGGCATAACGGGGATGCAATTGAAAAATAAAGCCAAGTTGGTCCAGCTAGCTGATTTGGATTTAAGTAATTAATAAAAGGCCCATAAGGCTTCGTGCCTTTAAGGCCCTCCAAAAAGAAGAATCCTTCCTCTCTTTCTGTGCACTCCTCTTATTCCTCTTCGGCTCCAGTTGCTAACGTGCGCCGGGTATCCTTATCGTGCACGCGAAGCAGAAGAGAAGAAGAAGTAAATAGAAGAAGCGGGGAAAACCAGAAGAGAGAGGAAGCTAAATCGGGACTGGCGCATTTTAGCCGTCCGCCATATCCTTCGCTGTCGCTCCTCCTCTCCGATTACCTCGGTTTCTCCTCTGCGTCCTTTCATCCGGTATCTTCTTCTTTCGCGTAGCCGATTCATTCGAATCTGCTGTTTTTTTGTTTTGATCGATTCGTTTTCGATGAAACAAAGATATATGGTTTGATCTGTGAGTTTTTTTTTTTTTTATTCTTTAGATTCGATGGCTGCTCCACCTGCTAGGGCTAGAGCCGATTACGATTATCTCATAAAGCTTCTTCTGATTGGAGATAGCGGTATGTGATCTGAATCTCCTCGATCTTTTGTTTTTTTCATGTTTTCTAGGGATCCGAGCATAAGGTCCTGAATCTATTCGTTTTCTATGGACTCGATCTATTCACTGTGATGTTGATCAATTTTTTGTTTTCTGTTGATGAAATCGCTGTGTAGACCTAGCAATACAGATTAGATTATGGTTAGAGATCTCTGAAATTTACAATTCCATTTTTTGCAGGTGTTGGTAAAAGTTGCCTTCTTCTACGTTTCTCTGATGGCTCTTTCACCACTAGCTTCATTACCACCATTGGGTTTGTGTTCTCTCTGCTATGGAGAAATTAATCCCAGTAGTGATGGATGTTTAACCCTTTTTTTTTTTAATCCGCGACGTCTCATTGAGTCTTGTTCTCTTTCGCCTTGATGTAGCATTGACTTTAAGATAAGAACGATTGAGCTTGATGGCAAACGTATCAAGCTCCAGATTTGGGACACAGCTGGTCAAGAACGGTTTCGGACAATCACCACTGGTAAGTTCATCTTTTCATATAGAGCTGCTTGCTGAATCAGTACTTATAAATCAAATTAGATAGATTCTTGAGGAAATGAACATATATAACAAGTTTGAACTAAATAGCCACTTACAGGGTGCTATGATCTCTCTTTGAAAAGGGGATGTATTTTTGCAATGCCACTTGACTGATTTGCTTTGTTTGGCTGATTAAGTTTGCTAGGTCTTTTGTATAGTTGATGTTGTTGGCCAATTTCGACACTTTATATTTGATCTGTTCCTTTGTTTCAACACTAGTTTGAAGATTTTCTGCTCACCTTTCCCTTTTGCATTTCGACAGCTTATTACCGCGGGGCAATGGGCATTCTGCTGGTGTACGATGTCACAGACGAGTCATCATTCAACAGTAAATCCCCCCTCCTTAAAAAGCCTTTCACTTATGGGGTTTCTATAAAACTCTGTAGCCAAAATGATCATTTCTTTTACACACGAGATTCTTGACGTTTTTGCAGACATTAGGAACTGGATTCGTAATATCGAACAGCATGCTTCAGATAATGTTAACAAGATCTTGGTAGGGAACAAGGCTGATATGGATGAAAGCAAGAGGGTACGCTCACACCGACTTTATCCCAGTTGATGATTCACGACTGATACTAACAATAGTTTCTTGGTCCGATCACAATTTTCAGGCTGTACCTACAGCAAAGGGTCAGGCTCTGGCTGATGAGTACGGAATTAAGTTCTTCGAAACAGTAAGTTTGACAATTCTCTCAATCTTCAATTTCAAGAGAACACATCTATAAGCTAGATGGGTCTTGTTGCAGAGTGCCAAGACGAACCTAAACGTGGAAGAAGTTTTCTTCTCGATTGGGAGGGACATAAAGCAGAGGCTTTCCGACACTGACTCGAGGGTAGAGGTTTGTTACATATCTCTCATCTTTCCTCTTTCACATCTCTGCTTGCGTTGTTACTTTTCTCTTTATGCACGAATTTGAAAACGCATTGTTTCGTGCGATGTCATCATCATCGTCAATTGCAGCCTGCGACGATCAAGATAAGCCAAACGGACCAGGCAGCTGGAGCCGGGCAGGCCACTCAGAAGTCTGCATGCTGTGGAAGTTAAAAAAAAGTTCTACAAGTGAAGAGATTTAAGTTTGAACAAAAGTTTGGGGGTGAAGTGAAAAAAAAAACTAAGATGTCGTGAGGTGCTTCTGTAATTTTTGTTTTATTCCAAAATTCCTGATTCGTTCTAAATTTGCCTTTTCCTATTTGTACGAAGGTTTAATCGAAACTTGTATTTTTCTTTTTTCTGTTGCTGATTTTTCGACGGTTACTAAAATAGTCTGAATTGTTATGTTTCTTCATCATTCCCCTCTCTATGCTTACTCTTTAATTTAAGTCCCAATTCATGTTCTATGTCGTTAACAACATTTTTATGCTTTTGATTCCACTAAGCAATTTAACTTGTAGTCTATTTGCTTTTCTTTCATTGAATTACTCGAAGACAAACATCTGATATGATTAATACACGTTAATTAGGTTTGTCTTTTGTGTTTTAACTTCTTCGATCCAGTGATCATGAAACTTTTCAAACATATTTTTGTAGTTTTCAACACTATACTTGAACCAACTGCAACCAATTCAAGGATTATAACCAAAAAAAACCAACAAAATTTGAACAAGAAAACAAATCTTGGATAGTAAAAATCAAAATATGTTCACATCGATCGGTCAAATAAAAGACTAGAAAGCCATATCAATATCTAAGCAAAATCAAGATGCTAGCTAATCTATAAAACTAAAGAAACACAAGGAGTAGGAAATACAGTAATATATTCAAAATACGAAAAATACAAAAAGAAAATCAGTTAATCGTTCTTCCCAACTCCAACTTCAAATTGATCATACTCTCCATCGAATCTGACCCCAAATCAAAACACGCAACTCTCTTCCCACTACTCGATTTCTTCAGAGTTGTAACCGTCGCCGCCTCCGGAAAAAAAGAGCGTGTAACCAACGCGCCGCTTTCTTTCTCGTTCCAATGCTTCCTCATGTGACCACCAAGAGCCTGTCCCATCGGAAACTCCCGGCCACAAATCCAACAAGTATGCGACGCCGTCGTCTTCTTGGTGACGGATCCCGAAGAAAGTGACGACGACTGTTTGTCGCTGTTTTTGTTAATAGGCTTCCCGTGGCTTGCGCGATGGCCTCCCAAAGCTTGGAACGATGAGAACTCTTTCATACAAGTCTTGCACCGGAAAACGCGTTTCTCTCCGTCTCCTCCGCCGCATTCTCCAACTCTCGATAGCAGCATCAGACAATTCGCCGCCGTATCTTCCACCGTCCAATCAAGATTCTCACTATTCGCCGGCGTATCTTGCAACGTCCGATCAAGATTCTCACTTCTTGCAACCATGGTTGATTGTTATCGTAAACTGAATTTGACTGACTTTATAACTTCTAGGGTTTTTGTGTGTTTTTCGACCGTTGGAGTTATAGTTTTTGCGTGTGTGTTGTGTGATGTTGGTATTTATAGGGGAACGAGGGTTGGGTGAGTAAAGATTTGTAAATTGACGGAAGTACCCATCGTGACTTGCTGCGTAAGTTATCACTCGGAAAAAAGGAAACTTTAAGCCGCCTTTTAAATTATTATTTTTGGGTTTAAAATTTATACTTGTGTTTTGTTGTTAGATAGTCAATGTTTTGGTATTTTGTTTATTCNTTTTAAATTATTATTTTTGGGTTTAAAATTTATATTTTGTTGTTAGATAGTCAATGTTTTGGTATTTTGTTTATTCGTTAAAATTTTAACTAATAATTTATTTACTCATCACATATTCATATATTATCAGTTTTCTTATAGACTTCTCATTCGTCTTGGTCTTGTCATTTGCAATTGATCAACAGAACTCAGATCGACTTGTATATGTGTGTGTTTATTTTTTTGGTTTTAATGTTAATTTTACTTGTATATGTGTTGTTATGTTTATATCTCTAGATGACCGATTAAAATTAATATCATTCACTAGCTACATATTCAAAAAAAAAAAAAAAATTATTGGACATCATATCACTACAAGAAAACACCCGATTTCCGACGGCTGGAACGGTCGGGACTCGGTCGGAAAACGTCTTTCCGGACGGATTTCCGACCAATTTTATCCGTCGGGACTAGAGCGTCGGAAATTAAATTTCGTCGGAAATTGGTCGGGGATTTCCGACCAATTTCCGACTGCCAAATTTACCNGATTTTTTTTATTTCAATGCGATTATGTTAGATTCTGAAAACTAGTTAATCATATATCATCTGTTTATGTGGATTTTGTTGGGAGATCAGCCGAGTTCAACTTAAACCGATCAAGTTTACGATATGAATCGACCGAGATAATGATCGATATGTTAGATTCGATGATGGAAATAATTGTAATAAATAAAAAAAGTGTGAAAATGGTGGTTGTATGGAAACTAGAGAGAAACGTTTGGAGGCAAAAACAGAAGAAAATAAGAAAAGGAGAGAGTGATGTGTGATGCGACATTTTTGATGCAATTCCACGCGGTTCCTTCTTAGCACACACTAACACACTTATCACTTTGTTTTTTATCCACAACATTTTTATCTCTCATATTCATCTCCCAATATACATCTCCCAATATACACAAGCATGTAGCATAATATCAATATAATTAAGACTTGATATATAATTAATATATGACATTTTTCATTGTTGAAGTTCCATAAGCATCTTCCCTTGACTATTTTATATTGCACCAAACTATTTAAATTGTAGATTCTTTGATTGAGCGATAGCCTTCCATTGGTATACTCATCGAGAAACATATGATATGATTGTATTTTGGTCAGAAAATAAAACATCGAATTAATTTGGGTGAGCTTTCTTTAATGCAGTGATCATCAAACTTATCATATTTTAGCTAATTTCACCAATAACTAAACTGAGTGCTCACCATATATACCTATGTCGTTAACAACAATATTTATGCTTTCATGCTTTTGATTCCATCAAACAATTTGAAGTCTAGATTCTTTGATTGAGAAATAGATTTCTATTGATTTATTCATATACAAATATCTTTTGTGTAAGATTCTTCATATCTGGTGTTCATGAAACTTCTCATATTTAGTTGCACCACAGTAACCATAACAACTAAACTGGCCACACTAATTATTTTGTAGTTTAATCAACACTATACTTAAACAAACTGCAAAAGAAATCTCCGATAGTAAATCAAAATGCCCACATCGATCGGTAAGCTAAAGACTATAAAGCCATATAAAAGTTTATGCAAGATGCTAATCTATAAAACTAAAAATACAACGAATAGGAACTACAGTATTATATTCAAAATATAGTAAAGAAAGAATTTTTTTTTAATAAATCGTTCTTCCCAACTCCAACTTCAAATTGATCATACTTTCCATCGAATCCAATCCCAAATCAAAACACGCCACTCTCTTCCCACTACTCGATTTCTTCAATGTCGTAACCGTCGTCGCCTCCGGCAAAAAAGAGCGTGTAACCAACGCGCCGCCTTCTTTCTCTTTCCTATGCTTCCTCATGTGACCACCAAGAGCCTGTCCCATCGGAAACTCAACGCCACAAATCGGACAAGTATGCGACGACGTCGTCTTCTTGGTCTTCTTGGTCACGGATCCCGAAGAGAGTGACGACGACTGTTCGTCACTGCTAGTGTTAGTAGGCTTCCCGTGGCTTGCGCTATGGCCTCCCAAAGCTTGGAACGATGAGAACTCTTTAATACAAGTCTTGCATCGGAAAACGCGTTTCTCTCCGTCTCCTCCGCCGCATTCTCCAACTCTCGATAACAGCATCAGACAATTCGCCGCCGTATCTTGCACCGTCCGATCAAGATTCTTACTATTATCCGGCGTATCTTTCACCGTCCGATCAAGATTCTCACTTCTTGCAACCATGGTCGTTACTTGGTTGTTGATGACTCGACTGACTTAACTTCTAGGGTTTTTGTGTTTTTTTTCTTCTACGGTTGGAGTTTTAATTTGTGCGTGTTGTGTGCCTTGTGATGGTTGGTATTTATAGGGGAACGAGGGTTGGGTGAGTAAAAACATAATTGACAGAAATACCCATCGTGACTTGCTGCGTAAGTAAGTAATAGTGGTATTCTTGTAATTAAGTGGGAATATGAGGTGGAAAGAAAAAGGAAATTACAGTTTGCGTCACGCGTAACACTTATAGGGAGACTCGGAAAAATGGAAATTAGTCGTTAGTTATAAGAAAAGGAATGTTCTTGGTGATTTCCTTTTCCTCAGTCTAGAAGTATTTATTATTTATGTTTAAATCTCTGATAAATTTATTAATCCCCCACGCGTTCTCTTCTGGTTCGTGCATTACAAAGCCGTCTTCAAGAAGGAAACATTTTAAAACATTATCCATATCCACTCAAAATACATCTAGAATTTTATTTATTTATTATTGGATAGTCTATATTTTTGTTTTGTTATTCGTTGTATTAATACCCGAGAGATTTGCAAAAATTATCATTTATTTGAAGTTTCATTAGTTTTTTTGTCACTTTTCCAAAGTGTTATTAGAAAGTAGCATTTTGTGAATGGTTCATGACAATATTGCGCTTTTACAGTACGACGTGTATGATTGTAGACGGTACATGGAAAAACATTTTCGTCATTTGCTCACTAAAAAAATAAAAAAAATAGTAAAAAAAATCTAAAGTGCTAAAAAAACTAATAAAACTTGAAGTAAGTGACGATTGATGCAAATATATATATCTTAATACTTTCATGATTACTCATTTTTATATACTTAGAAATCTTCATACCTATAGCCTATAGGACAACTCGTTTTGTTATTTGCAATGATCAATAGAGCTGAAGACATGTATATATGTTGTTTTGTTTATAGACGACCGGTTGGATTACTATCAATCACTAGCTACATATTATCCACATTGTTTTTTTTTTTCTTTTTTCGGATTAACTTTTATTCAACCAAATATAAATAAAAAAAACTTTTAATCTCATTGAGTCGAACATTACACATACCTTATATAATATTCCTACTAAATTAATATCATTCATGCTAGATTTTGTGAGCCATGATCAATTACAAGAACAAGAACAAGGGCGTTAAACAAAAAAAAAAACCAAGAAGAAGGGCGCGTGGAAGGAAGGGAACGAATATAAATATATAAATTGTATAAAAGGGTAGTTACACGAAAACTAGAGAGAACGTTTTGGAAGCAAAAGTGAAAAAAAAATAAGAAAATGAGTGAGAGTGATGTGATGCGACAATTTTGAATTTTTGATTTTCATACAATTCCACGCGGTTCCTTAGCGCACACTCACACACATATCTCTTCTCTTCACAGGTTTTTATCTATAACATATTTTTTTCTTCTCTCATATTCATCTCCCAGTAGATACGCATGTACCATAATATCCATATAAGGTTTTTTATATATAATTAATATATGACATTTGATTTACTACATATATACTACCATATAAAAACTATATTTTTTTTTTTTACAAATTTAGAGTTTAGTTAATAGTTTTTTTTTTGTTCGTTTTTTAAAATTCAAATTATGGCGTACACAAAAAAACATGTGTTTTCAGTAGGATTGTGAATTTTAGTTTTATATGAAGAAATTTAACGACGTGGGGTAAAAAAAAGGTTCTTGGTGCAAAGGAAAGGTAATGGAAAATTGAAGAAAGAGGGTATTTATATTTGCTAGTTTGGCTGTTTTAAACCTAATTATTTTTAATTGATCAATAATTGAAATCCCAATTCAATGATTCAACCGTCAATAGTTTGACGATTAGGGATTTGAATGATTGGTTCTTTTAGTATAGTCTATAACCTTCAGATAACATTTAGGAATTTTAACTATCTTATGATACGAAAATTGAACTATATAACCACTTTAACCCACAACAAAGAAAAAACTATATACAACCACAAAACTATTAATTAATACTTAAGAGAATGAATAAATAGTAATACCTTATCCGATTAAGTCAATGACCATCTGGTCAAGTAGAATGATAAATTAATTTACTCTAAAAACATTCAGTCAGGGTTGCTAATATAAGCTTGAGAGCATCGTGAGATCGTTTAACCTCAAGCACTACAAAGATGGAACCTCAAGCACTCCAAAGCCAGAAACACGCAATGAAGATAGTGGAAGTCATTGGCATTCCACCTCAAGCATTCCACCATCATTTCCCTAGTTCCGAAGAAGCCATGGGCCTTGTTGGTGACTGATTTCAGACCAATTTCTTGCCTAAATATTCTCTATAAGATGGTATCTCGATTGCTCTCGATTGCTGGTGCGAAGACTTAAGCCTCTTTTGTCTTCTTTGATCCTGCCAAACCAAACAGTTTTTGTCAAAGGTAGGTTTCTAGTGGAAAACACAGTGCTAGCAAGTGAGTTAATAAACGGTTATCATAAAAACAAAGGGAGAAAGATCATCACTATTAAGGTGGATATAGCAAAGGCTTTTGACTCTATCTCATGAGAGTTTTTATTTAATTGTTTACAAGGGCTTCAAATTCCAGATCAGTATATCCGTTGGTTGCAACATGTGTTTGTACTACAAGTTTCACTATAGGCTATAATAGAACTGTTCAAGGTCACTTCCAAGGGAAAAGAGGACTTAGACAAGGAGACAAGGCAGCGGAGGAAAAGAAATTTACCTATCATCAGAAGTGTGACAAGTCCAAGCTGGCCCATTTGAGTTTTGCTGATGATTTATTGATTTTTGGGGAAGGGTCCATCTCCTCTGTTCAGAATGTCCTGCAGGTTCTTCACGAGTTTGAGCTTAGGTCTGGCTTGGCCGTAAGTTATCAAAAATCCTGCTTTTTTTTTTGTCTCAGGCCTTTCGGAGTCAGAGGAGGATCTCATCAAATTTTCTATGGGTATGCCTCTGGGATGTCTGCCTGTGAGATACTTAGGCGTGCCGCTCTGCACCAAAAAACTCAACCTCGTTAACTGTGCTCCTCTTTTGCAACAAGCCAGGGAAAGAATTACCTCTTGGAGTTCAAAAACATTGTCTTTTGCAGGCAGACTTCAGTTTATCAATAAAGTTATTACAGGCATTTCAAACTTCTGGTGTGCCATTTTTGTCCTGCCGAAAGCTTGCATTGCAAGGATCAACTCTCTCTGTAGTGGCTTCCTGTGGAATGGAACATCAAAAGGTCATCATAGTGCAAGGGTAGCCTGGGAAACTGTTACTCAACCAAAGAAGGAAGGAGGGTTAGGAATCAGAAATCTAGCTTATTGGTTACTCTTCTTCCAATCTGGCTCGCTGTGGGTAGCGTGGTTCAAGCTGGAGGTTCTTCAGGGGTGTCTCAGCAACTTTTGGATTGTCAAGCCGAAAAATAAACACACTTGGCTGGCTAACAAGCTGATAACATCGAAAGGTATCTATCATCTCTCATTATAGGGAAAAGAGAGATAAATATTTCTGAGATTCGAGGAACCTACCAAATCTTGATACATCTGGGAAGAGACTGTACTCTCAACGATCCACTAGAACAATCAAGTATTTACAAGAAACAAGTTCTGTTCGCTCACAGTTAAACCTCACGTATCTCTCTTATATTTTTCAGGTATTGTAAAATAAAAGAGATCGAACTACACTTCCTAGCTCAAAGACGTGAACGTGAACGAACACAGTAGATGATGCCTTAAACTGAAAAGATGAAGACGAAACCTTAGAAACCCTTGACCGTGTATCATTCTGTTTCTCTTTTACGCCCTTTTCAATTATCTCTCTACCTCTCTACCACTACAAGAAAACATGCGATTTTTGACCGCAGTTCCCGTCAGAAATCCATCGGAAAATGCTCTTTCCGACGGAAAAAGGCGTCGGTTCCAGCTCGTCGGAAATTGATTTCCGTCAGAAAACCGTCGGAACATTCCGACAGATTTCAGCTATCGGAAACGGGTCGGAACATTCCGACGGATTACCGACTGCCGTATTTCCGACGAATGTTTGATCGGAAATAAGCGTCGGAAAGTTGTCGGAATACCGTCAGATATTTCAGACGGATTTGCGACGGGCTTTGTTTCCGACGGATTTCCGACGGATCTTTGTAAGAATATTCAGTCGGCAATCCGTCAGATAGCCCGTCAGTACAATTTCTACAAACCCTTAGAAGGATTATATTCCGACGGATTTCTATAATTTGTTTTTATTTTTATTTTTAATAATAATTAATTAAATATAAATTTTAATTATCTTGATTATTAAATTAATTAAAATAATTTATAAATATAATTTTTTTTTAAAATAAATTCATAAAACATAAATTGTTATTAAAAAACCATAAAATGTTATAAAAAAAAACAAGAAATTTAGTTCAGAAATAGTTCGGGGAATGCCCTCTTCATGGTCGCCTGCAAATCGCTGAGCTCTTGACGGGTTGAGTTGTGAGCGGTCTGCAACTCCTCGTGTGCGGACTGCAACTCACCGACCTTCGCGTCATGGTCTTTCACCGTTTGGCTGAGCCTCTCGATTTCTTCTCTGTACTCTGAAGCATATCGAGGCACCGAGGAAGAAGATTACTGGGTCGGAAGCCCGCCTAACCCAGCGAATCGACCTTTGACTTGTCGAGTTTCCTAAGAAAGTTTATAAATGTTATTAATAAAAATTACGAAAAAGGAATGAAAACAAATAAAAACTTACCGCAAGAACAATTTGGTTGATCTCTTCCCGGGATAACTCGTTCGAGGACAAAGATCCGTCGAGAGTGAGCTGCGACATCGAGACTTCATGTTCCGTCTTCTTCTTCTTGCAGGTCTCGACAAGCTCACGCATGCCTGGGTCTTGGATCACACCAGTTTTTTTGTTGGTGTGCCTCTTCTCGATCACTTTAAGGTAGTCGGGAGCTTTGCCGTATGCCTTCGCCTGTGAAATTTTGTTAAGTAAAATAATAATAATAAACAAAATTAGTAATTAAAAATTGAAATTATACTTAGCATTTCCATCGCCTCGCATTCGACGGTCTTTGTGCCCCCGTTGTGAATGTAGGCCCCCTTCCCTCCTCGGTCGCTCTTCCGGTTCTTCGATTGTTTTTTGGAGAGCGTCTTCGCCGAATGCTTACTCCAGTACTCGCAAAAGCCCTTCCAGACGTCATCATCAAGGTCCTTCGGCTTGCCTTTGTTGTACTTCCACTTCTGCTTCCACTCGTACATGTGGTTCGAGTACGAAAGCGCGGCATACTTGTCGAATTGGCCAATGCGTATGGTCCCACGTGAACTCTTGCTACATTTTAAAAAAAAATTTACTTATCAAAAATAAAATTTGACAAAATGAAAAAAAAAAGAAAGATAAATCCAAAATTACTTACCGCGAAACTCCGGTGCCACATGTCTTTCTCGGTGGCAGGCATGTCGGAGTACTTCTCATGCGGTTTGTCCAAGATATTGTGGAGCATCCGCAACATCGCCTTTGTGATCTCATGCGACAACTTAAATCTGAAAACATTAAAAAAAAGAATTAATTACGTTAAGATTCAAAATCTAAATAAAATGAAATAATAAACGAAAATTCACTTACCAAGTCCCATCCTCGAACTTTGGGTCGAGACGGATGCAATGGCCCCGATTGGGCTCCTGGAAAATATCCTCGATCCTAATGTTGCTCCGAGCAGCGGATTGCTGGGAGTCCAGGATTTCAGTTCCCGAGCTCGATCTGCTAGGAGGCGTAGCCCGAGAACCCCGAGAACGGCGTCTTTGGGAGCCACCGCCAAACGTAGTCCGTCCTCTTTATTCTTGCGGGAAAAACATAAAATCATTAGTACGTTGAAAGCTAAAATTGTCAAAAAATTCCAAAAATTCAAAAAAATTCAATTTTCCCAAAAATTTCTCAAAAATTTCAAAATTCCCGAAATCCGTCGCGAAAATTTAAAAATTCTCGAAAATTTCATTCAAAATGTTTAGGGTATGGTTATATGATTTAACAATCCCTAATCTACATGTTTCATTCAAAAAATAGTAAATTCATCAATGTTAAAGACTTTGTATGAGTTTATAACTTTTACAACATCAAAACCTATACATTTCACATAACATCAACTATACCTTATACTATAGCTTATACAAACAATTCCATCAAATTTTATAATTTTTAGATAACACATTTATTTTGAAATTTGACAAGTTCAAGCTATTGTATATACATCATACAAGTATTTGTCTACAATTTCTACAAAAAAACCTTAAACCCTATACCCTAAACCACATTTTTGATCATCCGTCGGAATTCCGTCGGAAATTTCCGATGGATTTCTGACGGATATGGAGCTTGAAGGTGCAAAACAAGATGTAAACGTGTTTAATATATGATGCACAATAATCCGTCGGAAATCTGTCGGAAATTTTCGACGGATTCTTGACGGATGTTACTTAGCATTTTTTTTGGGTTTTCAGAATGGATGACACATAAGTACATCAAATGTCTAAGTTTATAAAACTTCCACATAACTAATACATTGCACATAACAAATATCTAGTACAAAGTACAAGTACATATTTTACAATGCAAAATTTATAAAACTATTGTGAATCCGATGACGAGTAATCTGATTCTTCTGAATCGGAAGTTTCCCCAAATTTGTCAATTTATTCCTCTGAATCCTCAAATATCCGATCGTCTGCATGTAAGGTGAAATAAACAACATGGTCGACCTCAAGGGAATGCTCGATTGAATCCAAACCTACGGAGCTTTGTTGGAGGGGTTCATGATCGGACATCCCATGAACCCTACCTCTCGGGTTTATCGATATGACTATAATCCACGGGTCTTGCTTGTTTGTCACTCGAGGATAGGGAATATAGCATACCTACACCATGTAATAAAGTCATATAAAAATCTAACCACGGGAATGCAATGATGTTAACAAATAAACGTAAAAAAAAAAAAAAACCTGGTTGCTTGTGAAGCAAGTACGAATGGCTCGTATTTACGAAATCGCCTTCTGCTATGTAATGATGTAACACCAAATTGGGTGTGTTGCACACCGCTTCCTACTAATGGGTCGTTCCAGTCGCATAAAAATGCAACGCATCTCAAACCGAGCACTCCCGAGTACTGAACATCGAAAATCTCACGTACGACACCATAGTATACAAGATCACCGGACTGAGTAGATACACTGTAATATGAAGTTATCGCACTCCTATCATCCCAAAGAATTTTAAAAGCGTACCCCCGTCTGCTACACATCACATGTGACTGCACGTTTGGTAGCGGAAAACGCACAATTTCTTCTAACCACGTGGGAAATCTTTGTCTGTTAGCATTCTCTGTCGTGACCTGCACGAATAAAATCAAAAATCAGTACAATAAATCATTCATTATATATGATAGTTAAAAACAAGGCAATTAAAACACTTACTTAATCTCTTAACCAACGTCCGAACTCTTCCTGTTTGAGCTCGATTAGCTCGTCATCTGTTTTGTTCGGAAATGCAAAACGTTGATAAGCCATATACAACATGTGAGATTAAAGCGATCATCACGTTAACATATATATAATCAAGGACCCAATAAGTAATTAATAATTTGGTTCAATATAATACCTCTCATATTCTTCAATTCCATCGCAGTGTATGAGAATATACATATGCAAATGATCCCGCTCCTGTGCTGAAAGTCTCCGCTTCTTGCATTTTCCACTAAGTCGTCCAATCTCTAAGAATATATGAGGAACATCGACCGGATAGAAAGGTAGTACACCTCCGTCATCATGTCGAGCTGGTCTACGACTCTTTGTTTTGACTTGTGATGGAAAGTAGAACTCGGCAAAATGTGAGGTTTCTTCATTGATGCTCTGTGCGACAATAGAACCCTCCACTTTGCACAAATTTTTCACCTTATTCTTTAGACGAAACATATACCGTTCGAAAGGATACATCCAACGGTACTGAACCGGGCCCCCAAGCTCTGCTTCTCGAGGGAGATGAATTGTTAGATGTTCCATAACATCAAAGAAGGAAGGCGGAAATATCTTCTCCAAATAACAAAGGATTACGGGTATATTATTCGCAAGGTTGCGGAGACCGTCTGATGTAAGAGAGCGCGAACATATTTCACGAAAAAGGCACCAAACCCTGCATAATATGCATAACAAATGAATAAACAAATACTAAAGTATTGTGTAAAGTATTAAAAAATTAATTTAATGATTGTACCTACAATTGTTTCGTGGACATTACGTGGTAGAAGACATTCAAAGGCAAATGGAAGGAAGCGCTGCATCACCACATGGCAATCATGACTCTTCATCCAGTAAACTTTCCTTCTCCATGATCAACGCAGTTCTGAAGGTTAGATGCGTATATGTCCGGGAATCTAACACTTTCGGTAATCCAGTAAAAAAACTCGACTTTTGAAGGTTCATCCAACCAAAAAGCCGGGACCGGAGGCTTCCCGTTCCCTGTCACATGTAGTGCTTTACGAGAACAAATATCTGGCAAGTCCAATCTAGACTTCAGATTGTCCTTTGTCTTTCCTTGGACATTGAGAACAGTGTTCATAATGTTGTCGAAAAAATCTTCTCAATGTGCATGACATCCAGATTATGCCTCAAAATATGGTCATTCCAATAAGGCAAATCCCAGAAAATACTCCTCTTATGCCAATTATGTACGTTGCCATAACCATCAACAGGATGATGCCCCGTTACCACCACAATCAACGGCCCTCTCTGCACCAAAATCTCTGAACTGAGTCAACAAATACTGTCCATCTAACTCAGGAGGTGGATCATCAAATACTTTCTGGTTCTTCCTAAACTATGTGGTGCTCCGACGATAAGGATGATCGCTTGGTAGGAATCGCATATGACAAATCAAACCAAGACGTTTTGTGACCATGCTTCAATTGGAACGCATCTGTGTTATCTTGACAGTACGGGCACGATAACCTTCTGTGCGTTGTCCATCCTGATAACATGCCATATGCTGGAAAATTGCTAATGGTCCACATAAGTACCGACCGCATGAAGAAATTCTGCTGACAAGAAACATCAAACGCCTCAACACTTTTGTCTCATAACATTCGCAGCTCATAAATCAATTGCTGTAAAAACACATCAAGTGATCTCTTCGGATGCTCTGGTCCAGAAACGAGAATACTAAGGAACAAGAACTCCCGTCTCATGCACAAAGATGGCGGCAAATTGTAAGGTGTTACAATTAGTGGCCAAAAAGAATATTGTCTGCCATGCTTCCCAAAAGGGTTGAAACCATCGGTACAAAATCCAATGTATACGTTCCTCGCCTCATACGAAAAACTAGGATACATTGATTGAAAATGTTTCCATGCTCCTGCGTCTGACAGATGAGGGATTTCTCCATCCGTTGTATGCTCTGCATGCCATCTCATTGCTCCCGCTGTGCGCTTTGACTGATATAACCGTTTCAATTGAGGTTTGCGACAAAAACGGCATGTCGAACGGTCTGTGTCCTCTCTCCAGTAGAGCATACAGTTGTCGATGCATACATCTATCATCTGATACGGCAATCCTAGACCAGCAACAAGTTTCTGTATCTCATAGTATGCTGCCGGTGCAAGATTATGTTCTGGCAAAATGTCTTTCACAAAATCAGCGATTGCATCCACGCACTCCTCACTCAAATTGAAATCCGTCTTTATACCCATCCACTACAAGAAAACAGGCCTATTACAACGGACAGAATCGATGTAAAATTGATGTAAAACATGCTTTGGGACGGATTAGCGACGATTGACAAATCGTCGTAAACGGATCGTCGTTACTCGAGAATCGTCGTAAAAACTGGGACGAATAAGAATCATCGTAAAATCGTCGTAAATTATTCGATGTAATTTTACATCGATTTTACGACGAATAATAGATTTTTGTATTGCGAAATGAATTCGATGTAAATTCGATGTAAACTGAATCGATGTAAAATAAATTCGATGTAAATTCGATGTAAATCATAAATCGATGTAAAATCGATGTAAATCCTAGATCGATGTAATTTCGTTGTTATGTATAAATTAAATAATTAATAAAATTATAATATTTATAAATAAATTCAAATATAAAATAAAATTTGAAATACAAATAATAAAAATAAAATTTGAAATACTAATTATCTAGGTTAATGTCGAAGTTCCTAAAAAGCTCCGAGTCCGTAGCCATCGCGGTTCTTTGCTTCATTTCCGCCCACTAAGGCGCATATGACATAAAAAATTATACTAAATTAATTAATTTAACAAATTACGACGTCTATTACAATACTAAAATTTGCATTTCAATCATCCTAAACGATAATTTCCAATCCTAACTAATTTCCAATCCTAATTTCTAATCCTATTTAATTTAATTGAAAAAATTAAATTACCTTTTAGAGATATGATGGAGCTTTGAGAGAGAGAGAGAGAGAGAGAGAGAGAGATAGAGAGAGAGAGAGAGAGAGAGATTGTGAGAGAGAGAGAGATCGAAGAAAGCAATATGGGCTCGTATATATAGAGTTGTGGTCGACGTAATTCCGATGTAATTTAGCATCGGATTTACGACGGATTCGATGTAAATCCGTCGTAAAATTTTAACTGAAAATTCAACCAATATGAATTTTTCCGCACACGGCAAATTAATTTTTTAGATTACGATGATTTTACAACGGATTCGATGTAAATCCGTCGTAAAATTTTAACCGAAAATTCAACCAATTTGAATTTTCACACACGCGGCAAATTTAATTTTTTGATTACGATGATTTTACAACGGATTCGATGTAAAATTTACATCGAATTTACAACGAAATACTATAAAGTATAAACGATAAAAACAAATCTTATAGAACTTAGTTAAAACAATATAAACGATGAAAAACCAATCTTATAGAACTTATAATCAACCCTATAATCATCGTAAGCTCTAGACCCTATACCCTAAATTAGTATGGATTACAGATTCGATGTAAATTTGATGTAAAATTTACATCGAATTTACAACGAAATACTATAAACGATGAAAACTTCTCTTGCATAACAATGTTTAAGCTTTGTTCTTATATGAATATATTCATAACATGCATGAATTATATACTGTTATTGAATTATGTGAAAACTCAAATTTTTGTATACGATGAATAGAACTTAGTTAAAACAAGATAAACGATGAAAAAAAATTTCTATAGAACATATAATCAACCCTATTATCATCGTAAACCCTAAACCTTATACCCTAAATTAGTATGGATTATTGATCGTTGTAAATTCGATGTAAATTTACATCGAATTTACAACGAAATACTAAAAAAATGATATTCGTCGTAAATTCGATGTAATTTTACATCGAATTTACGACGAATTTTGACATCGTCGTAATTTCGATGCAAAACCGTCCTTATATTACGACAATGTTACGACGACAAAAATTTACGACGACTATACATCGAAAATATTTTTCGTTGTAACGTCGATGCAAATCCGTTGGTCAATTACATCGATTGAAAATCGTCGTAAAATTTCATTGGAAATAGACAGTTTTCTAGTAGTGATCATCCTAGTTGCAGTTGATAAAGGGGAATATCCACCTCTCACTGCAAGAAATTGGCATATTCATAGCATCCGATGAACGTTATATATCGTTTTTATAGCGTTTTAGTAAGCGCTCTATCTACGCCCGTTATAGTAGGTCAGACACTTTTTATAGCGGTTTTTTGGTATGCTACAATAGAGTTTCTTATAATAGCGCTTTATTTACCGCAATTATACATTATATAATAGCATTTTTATTGTTATTGTATATTTTATACATAGCAGTTTTTACTACAGCATTTGCATTTTTGTTATTTAAAATTATAAACGATATTCTGAATACATTTAATTTAAAAAGAAAAATTAATTTATTTATAAAAATGAAGACAAATTACATTACTTAAATTCACCTCAAAGACAAATTTCATAATTTAAATTGAAGTTAACAAAACCTAGTTCATAAGAAACTTCAACACAATCACATAAATACAAGTTTATCATTAGGCCATGCTACTGTTGATCCTATCTATAGCTACACCTCATGATGTAAGTATTCCACATTCCTTTGCAATAGCTTTGGCCGTGCTTATGTTATCACCAGTGACCATACGAACAGTGATTCCAGCAGCTTGACAAGTCTGAACAGCTTCTCTAACACCGGAGCGAACTGGATCCTTGATTTCAACAACTGCAACCAATGTGTAGCCACCATTAGGAAGATCCCCATTGGGAGCTTCATCAAGATCTGTGTAAACCAAGCAGAGAGTCCTCAGAGACTCTGAAGCAAATGCAGGTAGAAGAACCCATCGTCTCACAAGCAGCCAGATGCCTCACAAGTGTTGTGTCCCTCAATGACTACCATGTGGTTAGTGGTTAAGTTTTCAAGGAAGAATCAACATCAAGAGGATACCTGCACAAGAACGAAAGAAAAACACCAAATATAAGCACAAACAATGATCATTGGTTGATAAAAACACCAAATATAAGCACCTACTGTCTGCCCACAAGCACATGGATTACAAACAAAGTCATAACAATCTCCAACACTACAAAACATATGAGAAAATCAAATCTTTCATATGAAGAATGCATAACAAGAATAGGAGTAAAACAGAACACGAGCCCGGCTAAACAAATTTCATGAGCTTAAGATCAATGATCATGTGAAATCACTAGACATAAAGTCTCTTCGGTTTTTTGCTTTTGAGAACCATAACTGTATTTCAGGGCGTTCAATCAAAACTTCAAAATGCTAATCTTCTGTCTAAAACCATGCATATAGAAATGAGAAACTATACTCTAGGTATACTCTAGGTTTAATCTAGAAGCCAACATGTGAATGGAGAAAATAGCTAAATTTCCAAGGCTTCTACACAACATTTTGGTTCCTGAGCTCACCTTCCCCACACTTTTTCACTTTCCAAGAAACAACTACTGATGAAACTCGTTTTCAAGAGAAAAACGAAACAACAGCTAAATCGAACAAAAACAAAGCCTAACAAAGGATTTCGGTTAAACATATGTACCTTCGAATAAACACTCATTTCACCTTCGCATAACAAGGATTTCGGTTAAGAATATGAAATCGAGAGAGAGACCTTCGCGGCGCCAGAAGAGATCGGGAGAGAGAAGGAGAGAAAGCTTGCCCGAGAGGAACCGCGATAAAGAAGGAGAGGAAGGAGACTCTCCGCCACTGTTCTCAGACCCCGTCGCCGCCGCCGTTGTTGCTCGTCGTGGTTGCTCGCCAGTAAGCGCGTTGTTGCCTCTGTCTTGAAATCGACCAAACCCTAACAGTTTGGAGCTGCGGCTGATATAAGAGTAGAAGGAGATGAAGAGGAGAAGATCTACACCCATCATATAACATATGTTTAGCAGCGTCTAACATATCAAAGAATCTCCGAGTTTCTAAGTTAGGAATTCTCCTCTATCTTGAAACACTTCAGGTTTAACCCTAAAATTCTACTGCAAGAGCACATCAATCGAGATAGTATTTTAGGAATCGAATCCACAAAGACCAAGTGCTACATTACGATAATGCAGAAGGAAAGTAAATATAAGACGAATGATGGTGGTTTGTATTTTTGTGACTTCTAAAAACTAAGAATGACAAGTAAACGATGTAAATTCAATAAGGAAAAACGCTAGGTCTTCAGGTAATTCGCAGGAAATCAAGACTCACTAAACATATTATCGAACAGAGAATGAATTAAGAACCATTCTCGAACTCAAACATGAATTTCTAGCTAGCCCACTGTCGTGGCACTAACTACTATGCCTAATACCTTAAGAATCTAAACTGTCGTTTGAGTTTAAAATTCTAGGCACGCATTAAAGTTCAGGTTTGATAAGTTCACAAATCGCCTTAGCATAAGCTTTCGTTGGCTAAGGACGATTTGCTCATCTAAGATCTTCAAGGAGATATAAAGCACTTTTGATGAATAGATTAATCCTAAGATCATAAACTAGGTGATCAATCTAGTTTAAACCTTAAACTCAACAATAGATGAAGAACTCTATGTAATTTCCTATTATAACAGATCCGTTTCAGTGATTCATGAAAATCCCTTGAAACCCTAAAAACCTAATAGAGAGATTACTCAGACATGAAAACAGAGAAAACACAGAGAGATGAAGAAAAACTCATAATCAAATAAATAGAAATAAAAAGGGTTCAGAAATCTTCTCCGGTATGAGGTAGAGATTCGTCTCCCCAAATCTTACAAAAACAAAAACAATAGGTCTCTGATGAAAAATAATAAAGCGTAATGTTAAAAGCGATAGAAAATAGGTCTAAATAGGTTTGGGGTCGTCCATGGTAGACATTAGGCGAATTTGGGCCAAAACAGGAAAAACCCGAAATTTTCTTTTTTTTTCTCGCCAAGAAGTGGTGTTTTTATCGGCCAGTTGGCCGATAAAAACACTCATCAGAAGCTCGACATTCTTGTTTCTTCAGCTTTCGGCATTGCATTTTATCGGCTATGTGGCCGATAAAAACACTCACAGGAGCTTGACATTATTTGAAGCTTCTCTTGACGATTCCATCGGTCCATCCTTATCGGTCATATGGCCGATAGAAAACTTCACATGAACTTGACGTTTTTGGCTCGGATCCATCATTTTTATCGGGCTACTTTATCGGCCAAGTGGCCGATAAAACTGCTTGACAAAAGCGACGTCTTTGGATCTTCGTCGGGTGATTCTATCGGCCACTTATATCGGCCAAGTTCCTTGCATTTGTAGCCCAAATTCCGTCCTTAGTCTCCAAACTCCGTTCTGATACGCTTTTGACCTGAAACGACTCTAAAGGGACTAAAAGACTCGAAAACCATTCAAAATATGGGTTAGAATGCGTTAAACGCAACACATCAACTCCCCCAGACTTAGTCTTTTGCTTGCTCTCAAGCAAACAGAAAACCAAAACATGGAAAAGAGGTTTGAAAAACACGGAGACTCACATTTTCTTTAGAATTCTGCAATGACCATCCAACTTAGTAATCCACATGTTGTCAAACCAGCTCCAAATCAAACCACTATGTATTTCTCCGCATGCATTGCAACTTTCCCAGATTCAACACATAGTCTCACAGAATAATTCAATAGCCATCATCCCTAGGTCTCACCGGAAGGTCATAGTGCCAAGAACTTTCTAGACTATTTCCCTCTCAATACCATGACAAGACAACTACACAACCTTTGATACTTTTTCTCTCCCCTAGACTTATTCTTTTCTCATTCTCTCTTTTGTTTTTATTATTCAAAGGTGTAAGCGAATAATGGTATCTTTGGAAATTTTTCTAAACCTCGCTTCCAACCTTAGTGTGATCATTTCTTTTGAAGTAAAATAATGGGATCGATGGAAATTTTCCTAGCCCTTTACTCAAAAGAAAATCATTTCATATTTTTCCGCTTTACTTTAAACAGGGGAGAGGAGTACCATACTTTCACACAAGTTGTCTATATCATATACGAATGAGGAGTCAAGCTCTGAAGACACCAATCACAACAGTGAGGTAAAACGAAGAGCTCAGAAACTAGCTCAAGCTTTTTGACTTTTTTCTAGAAACATGGATGCCTCTGATTAACTGGTCAGCCTTTGGATTTTTCATTAGTCTGGTCTGAAGCTAATTCTGCAACAATGGTCACTTAGATGAAAAATCAGAACAAGAAATCCAAGATTGTGATCATCATCTCCAACAATTTTTGACTCAATAAAACGACTCAGGAAAAACACCAAAATGACTTAAGAGAGAAAACAAAAGAAAGAAAACAACGTTAGTAACGACAAAGACCCTACCCGAGACTTACTTCACACCGTCTCGGTGTGAAAATAAACCAGAGAGAAAGTGTAAACGGACTCAAAGAAAGAAAATCTAGAAAAACCAAGAAAAAGTCAAAGTTGGCTTACCTAGGGTGGATCGATCGTTCCAGAAGATGGGATCGATCGATCCGGTCTGTCTGCACCTAGCCAAACGTTATGGTGGTGATTTTATCGGCCATATGGCCGATAACAGCGGCTGATAAAACCTACACCTTTTTTTTTTTGTTTTGTTGTTGAAAGACCTGAGATACTTAGACTCAAAACTAAAAGTTAGAAAATGTTAGTGAAAGCAAAAACAAAGGAAAAGATAAGATATGGGCATTTACCGGTGGGTTGCCTCCCACCAAGCACTTGTTTTTAGTCGCTAGCTTGATTTTGGAGCCTCTCAGGCTAGAGGTGGATCACTGAGAGGAAGGGAGTCTCCCTCAGTGAGTTTGGTATCAGCAAGATATGGCTTTAGGCGCTGAACATTAACCACAAATTCACTTACTGCGTGTCCAACAACACAACAACTCCGTATGGCCTCACCTCTTTGATGGTGAATGGTCCAGACCATTGCGATCTCAGCTTCCCAGGGAAAAGTTTCAGCCTAGAGTTGAAAAGCAAAACCTGGTCATTGGCAGAGAAGTTCCTGGGGATGATCTTCCTGTCATGATAGGCTTTGGTTCTCTCCTTGTAGATCTTTGAGTTCTCATACGCCATGTGACGAATCTCTTCCAACTCGTTCAGCTGAATCATCCTTCTCACAGAGGCAGGTTTGATGTCAAAATTCAACGACTTCACTGCCCATGCTGCTTTGTACTCGAGTTCCACTGGAATGTGACATAGCTTCCCATAGACAAGATGAAATGGGGTCATGCCAAGAGGTGTCTTGTAAGCATTCAAATACACCTAGAGTGTGTCATCAAGCTTCACAGCCCAATCATTTTGTGTATTGCTTACAGTCTTTTGAAGAATACTCTTTATTTCCATGTTGGAAATCTCAACTTGGCCACTCGTTTGGGGAGGGTAAGGAGTGGCTACCTTGTGCTTCACATCATTCTTCTTCAAGAGATTCTCAAAGACCTTGTTGATGAAATGAGATCCACCATCGCTTATTACCACTCTTGGCACTCCAAACCTTGGGAAAATGACAAATTTGAACATCTTAAGAACCACCTTGGAGTCATTCGTAGGACTGGCCATTGCTTCGAACCACTTAGACACGTAATCCACATCAACAATGATGTACTTATTCCCATAAGAAGATGGAAATGGACCCATGAGGTCGATTCCCCAACAGTCAAACACCTCAACCTCCATTATGAAATTCTGAGGCATCTCATTCCTCTTGCTAATGTTTCTTTGCCTTTGACAGGCATCACACTTAGAAACAAAAGCACGAGCATCTTGAAACATGGTAGGCCACCAGAACCCAGCTTGCAGTACCTTAGACACTGTTTGAAGGTAGCAAAATGTCCTGCATAATTTGACCCATGGAAATGGAAGAGAATACCATGGAATTCTTCCTCTGAAACACATCGCCTAAAAATGCCATCAGAACACTGCTTGTACATGTACGGCTCATCCCAGAAATAAAGTCTGATGTCGCGCAGAAAATATTTCTTTGTCTACCCTGCAAAACCATCTGGCTTCACCTCTGCAGCTAGATAATTGGCTATCTCACCAAACCAAGAAATCTCAGGAAATTTAGCATCTCGAGGAGGCACAACATCTATTGCATAAATGTTCTCTTTAGGGAGAAAGTCATTTATGGGGACTACCTCTTCTATGCGCAGCCTGGACAAGTTATCAGCAACCCCATTTTCGATCCCCTTCTTGTCCTTAACCTCGATGTCAAATTCCTGCAGCAAGAGCATCCATCAGAACAGTCTAGGCTTTGTATATTTCTTAGAGAATATATACCTCAAGGCAGCATGGTCTGTATGAACGATGACCTTGGAGCCCACAAGATACGTCCTGAATTTCTCACAAGCATATACAACTGCAAGAAGCTCCTTCTCCGTAGTAGCATACTTGCATTGTGCATCATCAAGATTTCCGATTGCATAATAAATGACATGCAGCCTCTTCTCCTTTCGCTATCCCAAAACAGCTCCCACAGCATCACTGGCATCACACATCACCTCAAAAGGTAATTCCTAGTCTGGTGGTTGCACAATGGGTGCGCTCACAAGTGCTCCCTTGAGTGTGTAGAAGGCTTCCAAGCACTCATCATTGAAGTCGAACTTCACATCTTTGCACAGCAACCGCGTCAGAGGTCTAGCAATCTTTGAGAAGTCCTTGATGAACCTCCTATAGAAACCAGCATGCCCAAGAAAACTCCTGATGCCTTTGACAGAATTCGGTGGTTGCAAGCTTGTCATGACCTCGATCTTGGATTTTTCAACCTCGATCCCCTTCTCTGAAATCTTGTGGCCCAAGACAATCCCATCCTTCACCATGAAGTGGCATTTCTCATAGTTCAAGACCAAATGCTTCTCCTCACAGCGCCTGAGTACCCTGCACAAATTAGAAAGACAAACAGCAAATGAGGATCTATAGACTGAAAAATCGTCCATGAAAACCTCCATTATGTCTTCAATCATGTCAGTGAAAATCGACATCATGCAGCGCTGGAACGTGGCTGGCGCATTACACAAGCCAAATGGCATTCTGCGATAAGTAAAAGTGCCATAAGGACATGTGAATGTGGTCTTCTCCTGGTCATCTGGATGAATTGGAATCTGAAGAAACCAGAATAACCATCTAGAAAATAGTAGTACGAGTGGTTAGCTAATCTCTCAAGCATTTAATCAATAAAAGGCAGAGAAAAATGATATTTGCGAGTTGCAACATGCAATTTCCTATAGTCAATGCACATTCTATGACCAGTGACAGTTCTAGTTGGGATCAACTCATTCCTATCGTTCTTAACTACTATCACACCACCTTTTTTAGGTACTACATGCACTGGACTCACCCATGTACTATCAGAGATAGCGTATATGATACTAGCCTCTAGAAGTTTTATTATCTCTTTCTTTATAACATCCTTTAGAGTCGGGTTTAACCGTCTATAATGTTCTATAGAAGTCCTCGATTCATCTTCTAGATGTATTCTATGCATGCAGAGATCTGGTGAGATTCCTGTAATGTCATCTAGAGAATAGCCTAATGCTCTACGATATTTCCTCAATTCGCACAAGAGTAAGGCAGTCTCAGCATTGTTCAACTCAGCATTGATGATGACAGGATATGAGGAGTTAGGACCAAGAAATGTGTACCTTAGCCTAGTGGGAAGTGGTTTGAACTCGATTTTTGGAGCTTTCAGCTCGCTCCATGGATTGACAGCTTGTGCAGGAGGCTCAGCAGTTGGCGATTTCTCTGCAGCTCCATCAAGTGCAACAAAAGCTACCATCTTCTCCACTTTCGCGCTGGAATCAAGCATTTTCGCATAACCAGTTGTGTCCTCACTCAAGTACCCAAACTCACTCTCAAATTGTGTCAAAACGATCTTAAGAGGATCATTAACAAGCATCTCGTCTGACACTCCCTCGGTGGCTTAAGAAATGCAGCCAGTCCAGAAAGTCTGTCCATCAATCGTTGGCTTCTTCAGCAGCTTATCCACTTCAAACTTCATTACCAAGTCACCCAAATGAAGAACGAGGTAAGACCAAGATGCTTATCAACATAATAAGGCATGAGATTCACGCTAGCCCCCAAATCGCAGAGAGAGCGCTCAAAGGTTATCGCTCCATTTGCACATAAAGCACAAATCTCCCTGGGTCACCCAATTTCTTAGGCATCCTACCTTGCAACAAGGCGCTGCACTCCTCTGTGATCATCATCACGCCTTTCTCACTAGAGATTTTGTTGGTGACCATGTCTTTCACGTACTTCTTCAAGGCGGGAACCATCTGAACTGCATCAACAAAAGGAAGTCTCACAGAAAGTTCAGTCACAAGCGTTTTGCATTTTGCCTGTTTAAGATCTCTTTGTGATTTCTTCGGGCACTTAGGATAAGGAACCTTAAGCACGTAGACATGTGCTGGTGGAGCTACAGGTTCCTCAACGACCCCCTGAGGTTTAAACGAGGCATTCCTCTCTTCTGCACCATCGTCTTCTAAGTCTATGGTCTCATGAGCTTTCTTGTTATTTCCAAGGTCAGCCACAGTTTCAATATCCTTCCCATTCCTCAATGTGATTGCTTGGACAAACTCATTTCTGGGATTCTGTTCACATTTTCCTGAAAGAACTCCACTAGGCCTCTTAATCGCTTCTGCTGTCTGAGCTACCTGAGTGTCAAGCTTCTTCACATGAGTCTGTATGGCTTCAAACTTGTTGTTGAGATCATGGTACATCCCATCTACCTTGACATTCATCTCATTAGCCGTCTTCTGTTTATTTATCATCACTTGCTGCATCATTGCTTCAAGTTTAGACTCCTGGTTAGGCTGAGAGCTAGAGAATTGATGTTTTTGCTGGAAACCGCCTTGATTCTGAACATTGTTCTGCACCTGATTTTGCACGAACTGCTTCTGCTGAAAACCCTGTGCAAATGGCTTCTGTCCCTGATTCTGCACGCTTGTCTGCTGAAATCCCTTAGAGAAAATGCTGACGCCCTGATTTTGCACGGACGAATTCGGCTGAAAACTGTGCAGTCCCTGATTTTGCACGCCAGTCTGCTGTGGATAAACCTGATCTTGAGGGTTATCAACATTCGTGCTCTTGTAGGAAAGGTTGGGATGATTCCTGTAGTTCTGGTTGAACCCTCTGTTGAAGAATCTATGATTTTGCATGTAGTTCACCTCACATTTATCATTTTGTTCTCCTTCATAGGCTTGCTGATTGTACACATCATCTTCAGTGTCCTCGCAATAGTTAACACCCTTTTGATTGCTTTGGAGAAGCAACGTCAAGTTGTTAACTTTGGCAATCAAATCAGCCATCGCGCCTGTCTCAACACTGTTGACATGTCGTGTCCTATCGTACTCAGGATTACGATGACTCAAGCTCGAGCAAGGTTCTCAATCAGCTCATACTCTTCCTCTTTAGTCTTGGTCATAAAATCACCATTACTTGCAGCGTTCAAAGAGTTCTTGAAGTCCAAGTCGACTCCATCGTAGAAAATATTCAGCACTTGCTCATCTGAGTACCCATGGTGAGGACACTCTCGCAGATATTCCCTAAATCGTTCCCAAGCCTCATTGAAAGCTTCACCTCTATTTTGCTGGAACTGAGTGATCTTGACCCGGAGAGAAGCTGTTTTAGCTTTGGTGTAGAAATGATCCAGGAATGCTGATCTGGTTGACTCCCAAGTGGTCAAAGAACCAGGAGCTAAAGATTTGAGCCACCTCAGAGCTCTGTCACTCAAAGAGAATGAGAAGAGCTTGCACTTCAAATAGTCCGCATGGACTCCATTAACACTAGTCGTGCTGCAGATCTCCTCAAATGTCTCAATATGGTCCATGAGATTCTTAGTAGCCTTCCCATAGAACAAGTGCTGCTTGACAAGAGATATGATATGGGGCTTGATCTTAAATTTTTGTCTCTGAATAGGCGGTGGGCGAATAGCAGCCCTGTCTTGGTAGAATGCATGTGGAGTGTCGACATCACCAATTACCTGGCACGGAGGAGGTTGTCGAGCATTCCTCTGGTCTTGTGCAAACTGGTTCACATCAATTCGAGCTTGCACCTGACTCTATTGTGCTGCAGCAACTTGTCTCTGAAGCTCCTCAGTTTGTCTCTGAGCAGCAGCAGAAGCATCAACGACATCGTCTGGATCAACGACACCGTCACAAGCATGGAGAAAAGGGTTTATGGGATTCCTCTCCGCATCATACTCGATCTGATTGTTGCCATCGACAAGTGGATTTTGGAGATCACAGTTTTCTGGCAAGTTAGCCATCTCTCTCCTTCTCATATTTTTTTCTCATTCGATTCGTGCTAACTCCTTGTTGTTCACTTCAAGCAGATTTCCAGAACCTTTGCTTCTGGTCATGCACCTGAAACACGCGAAAGAGAGCAAAAATAAAACTGGTTAGTAATGCAAAAAGAAATTCTTAGTCTGAACTTTCGTCCAAGACTCGTAGGCAACGTTTTTGGTCCCCGACAATGGCGCCAAAACTTGAAACACTTCAGGTTTAACCCTAAAATTCTACTGCAAGAGCACATCAATCGAGATAGTATTTTAGGAATCGAATCCACAAGGACCAAGTGATACGCTACGAGAATGCAGAAGGAAAGTAAATCTAAGACGAATGATGGTGTGGTTTGTATTTTTGTGACTTCTAAAAACTAAGAATGACAAGTAAGGAAAGGCGTTATGTCTTTAGGTAATTCGTAGGAAATCAAGACTCACTAAACAAATTATCGAACATGGAATGAATTAAGAACCGTTCTCGAACTCAAACATGAATTTCTAGCTAGCCCACTGTCGTGGCACTAACTACTATGCCTAATAACTTAAGAATCTAAACTGTCATTTGAGCTTAAAATTTTAGGCACGCATTAAATTTCAGGTTTGATAAGTTCACAAATCGCCTTAGCATCAGTTTCCGTTAGCTAAGAACGATTTGCTCATCTTAAGTTCTTTCAGGAGATCTAAAGCACTTTTGATGAATAGATTAATCATAAGATCATAAACTAGGTGATCAATCTAGCCTAAGCCTTAAACTCAACAATAGATGAAGAACTCTATGTAATTCCCTATTCTAACATATCCGTTTCAGTGATTCATGAAAATCCATTGAAACCCTAAAAACCTAACAGAGAGATTACTCAGACATGGAAACAGAGAAAACACAGAGAGATGAAGAAAAACTCATAATCAAATAAATAGAAATAAAAAATGGTTCAGAAATCTTCTCCGGTATGAGGTAGAGATTCGTCTCCCCAAATCTTACAAGAACAAAAACAATAGGTCTCTGATGAAAAATAATAAAGCGTAATGTTAAAAGCGATAGAAAATAGGTCTAAATAGGTATGGGGTCGTCCATGGTCGAGATTAGGCGAATTTGGACCAAAATAGGAAAAGCCCAAAATTTCCTTTTTTTCTCGCCAAGAAGTGGTGTTTTTATCGGCCAACTGGCCGATAAAAACACTCATAAGAAGCTCGACATTCTTGTTTCTTCAGCTTTCGGCATTGCATTTTATCGGCCTCCTTTATCGGCCATGTGGCCGATAAAAACACTCAAAGGAGCTTGACAGTCTTCGAAGCTTCTCTTGACGATTCCATTGGTCCATCCTTATCGGTCATATGGCCGATAGAAAACTTCACAGGAACTTGACGTTTTTGGTTCAGATCCATCATTTTTATCGAGCTCCTTTATCGGCCAAGTGGCCGATAAAACTCTTTGGATCCAAAGACGTCTTTGGATCTTCGTCGGGTAATTCTATCGGCCACTTATATCTACCAAGTGGCCGATAGAAAGGCTTGACAGTCTCTTCTTCATGTTTTCCTTTCCTTTCTAGCCCCAATTCCCTCCTTAGTCTCCAAACTCTGTTCTGAAACGCCTTTTGACCTGAAACGACTCTAAAGGGACTAAAGACTCGAAAACCATTCAAAACATGAGTTAGAATGCGTTAAAAACGCAACACATCATATCTCCATACTCAACAACCGATGGTATACTTTCACGAAATGCATCGTTCACCATCTGAACATGAGACCTACCGTACTTTCTACTTCCATTGCAGATTCTTCTAAATTAGCGTTATCCCCAATATACTGTTCACTAGTACTAGCATAATTATCCACCATTGTATCATTTTCTCCATGATAATACCAAATCTTCTAACCCGACACAAACCCATGACAATACATGTGTGACCATATTTCATCTATCACGATAAATCTACTATTCCGACAGTTGGTACAAGGGCAATAGATTTTACCGTTTTTTTTCTTTCTTCTGCATACCCGCAAATGCCATAAATTCCTGCAGACCTTCTTTGAATTTCTCCGTAACTAAGCCCGTGTCCGGAATTTGATGTAGCTTGTCCATCCATGATCGAAAATAATTATAAGGATCTAAAGAAGATATTTTGGTAAGGAATTGTAAATGAGAGGTTTTTTTTGTTTTTTTGTGATTGTAAATGAGAGGGGTGGATACGTTTTTATAGGGAAACTGTGCGCGATTTTCGACGGATTTCCGACGGATACCGACAATATTCAAACGGCTATGTAACGTCTATATTCTTTCAAACGGCTACAACATCCGTCTAAATTCCGTCGGAAATATTATGACGGACACACATCGTCGGAAATCCATCGGAAATTTTCGACGGATTTCTGACGAGTACTACATTCCGATGGATGTTATTTTCGTCCGAATTCCGTCCAAAATATGTCGGATTATTCTGACGGAATTAAGTCCGTCGGAAAGCGCTTTGTTTTCTTGTAGTGTACTTACGTTCAAAACCCTTGTATCGTTTATATACCAAAACAATACCAAATGGGCTTAAACACATAAGTCCATGTATTTTGTTTTTCTTCTTGTAACACACAAGTCCAATAAGCAAAATTTTGATATGGCTGCGACCCGTTGACCCGAGCCCAGACCCGCCTTGTATTCTTTGGTTTGTAACATTGACTCACATAATATATAATAATTAATTCCGACTGTGATATAGAGGGGATAAGCATAAGGTATTCTCTATGTAAAGGGAGAAAATAAAACCCTACAGGAAGGGGGAGAGAACAAGGAAAATGAATAAAAAAGAAGAAACCCCATTGCTGCCAAAAGGTGTGGACCGAGAACGCCTATAAATGCTTTCACCGAGAACGCCTATAAATGCTTTCACAAACACGATAAGCTCAGATCTCTGAAGATCCTCTTTTGATAACAATTATAAGCTTCTATTTTTTTGTTGTTTTCAACAATGTAATTCAAAAATTACACATGAATAAAATATATCTCTAAGCGTCAATCCATAAAATTATCTTAATAAGAACCGGTTAAAATTTGGCTAAACATACATCACCTAGGCCGTGTTTGAGTAGGAATTCTTGGAGCGGTTCGGAAATAGATAGCGCATAAGCTTTGCCGAAGGTTCACTTCCTGTAGCAAAATCGGAGGTTCTTGGAAGCTCCCTTCCGTGGTATTTAAAAAAAAATCACTTAAAAAAAAGCGTTGAAAACTTACATTTCCGTTTTAAAATTAAATAAATAGGAAGAATATTATTATCTTCGATATGTTTCTATAAAAAAACTAATATAGTAGTTTGGTATATGTGCACACAAATATATATTTTTTCTTTCATCTATAAAGAGTTTTGTTTAGAAAGATTGTTTTAATCATATATGAGATGTTGGAAGTTATTAATTTGATTAATTGAATGAGATTATCTCAAAAGACTTGATGAGTTCGATGATCTTTCTTTCGATAACATAGATTTGAGGTGTTTTTATTTGATGGAGTTTGAGAAAAATGAGAAACGAAGATCATCTAGATATTTGATTTTTAATGTTTAGTTGATAAAAGTATGATACTTAGTATATGTGTATATAAATATACACGCTTCTAACACGGTTTCCTAATTTTTTAAGAAAAAAATCGTTTATGCACTTCCAAATGCTTCGTTTATGTATATTCACTTCTGATTCTATGCAAACTCGGTACAGACTAACCGAAATATATATATATATATATATACGATTTTCGAAGCTCTGTTCTTAGAGACTACCAAAAGGGAATTTGAGCGACTGCAAAAAAAAATGGAGGGATGGACACATAAAAAGTTAGTGGGAACTTACTATTATGAGAAGTCTGGCCCAAGCCCAATAGTGTTTCAACAAGCAATGAAATGTCAAAGAAATGCCCATATGTTTAGGGTTTTCTTGCAAGAGTTTTTATATAAATATGATTGTTAGAAATCTAAGCATCGTAACGAAGGTTCTTGCACAATAAAGCTCTATGAGAATTGTGCATTGTAAAGAAGGTTCTTGCCCAATGGTGTTTCAACAAGTAATGAAGTGTCAAAGAAAGACCCATATGTTTAGGATTTTCTTACAAGAGTTTTTATATAAATATGTTAGGAATCTAAGCATTGTAACGAAGGTTGCCCTCAGCAACCTCTCTTTCATCTTTTTATGAATATCAATATGAAGTTTCTTTGTTTTTGGTGACAACTAAATCTTCTTCATTCTCTTTTACTTTCTTGCACAATAAAGCTCTATGAGCTATCTATATTATATATCTTCTCTTTTATGTTAATAAGCTCTTTTGAGCATAAATCTCTTGTTTTGAGTTTGCTATCATGGTATCAGAGCACAGTCAAACTTTGGGATCTCAGTTTAAGCGATTCTTTTCATCTGACAGTCATGCTTCTATAGTGCTACTCTGGTGTGAAGAATCATAGGCATTGTCGATAGAAAGAGTGAACATAGGAGATTTAGTGGTCTTGAGGTTTTGAAGACAAGATCTGAAAAAGGCAGAAACTTGGTGGAAAAGACAAGAAGGATACCCACATCGATCCAAGTTCTGAAGATTGAGTTTTGAAGAGCAATATGCATTTTCTGGGTTTTCAAGCTTCATATGAAAAGCAATTTCCTTTTATCCCGTTAATGTTGCTCGTGATAGACTTGGTTGGCTTCTGCGATTCCATATTCTGCAATTTCAGGGCTTGATTCAGTTGAATCAACAGGATATGAAGCACAAGCAATGAATCCGTACTTCTCCATCACTATTTCCATGGTAAAGATTATGTATTTTTTCTTTGGAGACAAATCACGTGTCATAACTTAAGCAAAAAAAAAACGTGATGGCTGGTTTAGATTTATCTATCTGGAATTGTGAAGCTAGGAAGACAGGGGGCAGTATTGGGTTTGCTACATGGTTTGATTTATGCTGCAAGTTTCTAGTTTTGCTTAGTGCACACAAGGTGCTCGTGGAAATGCCACAGAGAAAGGCATATTGTTGTTGGCAACCGGATGGGAAGTAGAAAGTTACAGAGTTTCAGTAGTTATGGGTAAAGTCTCTCGTTTGTTATGTGATGGGTACAAAAAATTCAGAATATTTGTGAGAAGAATGGTTGAAAAATACCTCTGAGGGACTTTACTAAACTCTCCAAGTACAAAAGATACTTTTGAGTGAGTCATGATAGATCTCCAAGTATAGACCAAGAGTTTTCACATGGTTTTGAAGAAATTGTTTTCCTATCTCTACGGTGAATTGAGGACCAATCTACATCTCCATATGCTTAAACTTCTCATGTTCCTGTCCAAGCCATCTCTATTTGCGTTTTCAAACTTGGCCATTGCTTTCACCCCGATGCCAAGTTTGCAGGGGAGTATTAGAAGAACTCTGGCCCAAGCCCAATGGTGTTTCAACAAGCAATGAAGTGTCAAAGAAAAGCACATATGTTTAGGATTTTCTTGCAAGAGTTTTTATATAAATATGATTGTTAGGGATCTAAGCATTGTATCGAAGGTTGCCCTCAACAACCTCTCTTTCATCTTTCTATGAATATCAATATGAAGTTTCTTTGTTCTTGGTGACAACTAAATCTTCTTCCTTCTCTTTTATTTTCTTGCACAATAAAGCTCTATGAGCTATCTATTTTATCTCTCTTCTCTTTTATGTTAATAAGCTCTTTTGAACATAAATCTCTTGTTTTGAGTTTGCTATCACTTACATCGAAGGGCTGAAATCGTCAGGTAAATTTTGTTACTTTACATTCAAAGTCATTGAATGCGAGACGAACATACACAACGGTATTGGAAGTTCAAGTGACGTTATAAACTTTATCTAGTAACTTAGTGACACCGCAAACCCGCCACATCCGTGAAACTCTGGCTAAAACACCAAAAAATTGTGTTGAGGGTCGGAGAACTACGGAAGAAGCGTATCCTCAAATGGTGCTTTAGGTGTGATGAAAAGTACGTACATGGTCAAAAATGTAAACATGCACAACTCTCTATAATTGAATAACAAGACGAAGACAAAAAAAAAAGTGAAAGAGACGATGATGTGGGGTAAACGCCAGAGATCACACCATAAGTAGAGGATAGTGGCCTTCTCTACAATGGCTGGATACAAAATTTCTTCAGCAAAAGAGCAATGCTCAGGAGCAATTTGACGGTCACACCCATAATATCGTTCATGCAGCGCCGTCTCTACTTTTTAATAGGCCTTAGGCAAAGAAAAAATTTTGGGTCCTTTTTCATATAAATTTTTTTTATAGTTTTTTGGACCTTTTTTTCTTGAAGAATTTTTTTTAAAAAAAATTGGACCATGGGAAAATGCCCATGTTGCCACCCCCAAGAGCCGGGCCTGCGTTCATGGTCAGAGTCGCCAACCCGATACGTCTTATCATTTATTGGGGTTTTACCTTGTCACGAGAGTGAAATGGTTTGAAAATTTGGATCCAACGCTTATGTAAATGTTCATATTGACTTCAACAAAACACCATATATAAAGATTGAAATCGCAAATGATGAAATTTTTTAAAACACATCTAAAATATAAAAGTTGAACAATTCCCCAAAAAAAATTTATATTCATATTGACCTCAAAACAAAACACCAAGCCGCATACTACAACTAATTTACATGTAACAATCATACTTTCTAGTTTGTTTACTCAACCAGAAAAGTTTTAAAAGAAAAAAACGTGTTGTTGTTACATTCTAATAATGAGACTCCTTTTGTTTGGTTTTTTTTTCAAACTAAACCACCAAGACCTCTTCCCCATCTTTCTCCGTCGTCAACCCCATCCTCGAACTCCTAAGAAAACATTAGTTGATTATTATCGCCATTAGCACACATAAATAACCAAAATTATCTCAAATCGTGACTGATTTAATAAGACTCGTGTGATTTAGTTAGTTTAGATCGCCAAAAACATGTAATACTTATCAAGAAAAGGAAAAAAATATTATATATATTCTTATTAAAAACAATATACTTATCAAAAAAACAATATTCTTATAAAAAAAAAAACAAAAAAAAAAAAAGAAAAGGAAAAACAATATTCTTATTACCGGTTTTTAGCCGGCAAGATTTGTAAAAACCATGACTTTCAGCTCAAGAATAAAGCCAAAATGTACTTCTACACTTTTACCATTTTACTTTCTTCGATCTACCCCCGCCACAATCAATTATTGGAACGTAACAGTTATGCATGCGATTCAAATAAAAACTACCGTGCCGTTTTACCTACAAGAGAGCGCATTGCGTGACGTTCTTTAACTCACTGTATATAGTTAGAAGACAGTTATTGATGTTTTTTTACCTGTCAGTATTGTAAGAAGAAGATCTCTTCAAGTCAAAAACATGTTCCTTCTTGGTCTCATCAATCAAGCTGCCACTAAAATACTCACTCTCTTCCAATTTTACCCTTCCAAAACTCCTTAATTCCTTCTCTGCCCTCTCGAGTCTATAATTCCCTGTTCTCCGCTCTATCGTACACCTGGTTTTTAGCGTGGGCCCACATTTCTTAAACGACGTCGCACCGCACGATATCAGCTGCATTAAAACAGCCGAAGCTCGCATCTTCCCCCTTGATAAACTCTCAACCGTCCGATCAGATTCTTGATCTTCGTCGGCACGCATTGTCAGCCGTCCATCGGCTTTCAACAAGGTTTCTAGGGTTTCGGGGCTTGAATCGGATTGTGGAGGCGAGATAATCTCTTCTCTGCTTAGCTCCGTGATCTCATTCACCGGAGTTTCCTCCTCCTTTGCCGGTTTTTTCCTCCGTCGGCGATCGTCAGTCTGAGTCGAAGCGTCCGTCGCGAGCTTACGAGTTGACTCGGCGCTCGACTCGGACGATTTGTAGACTTTGTACTCGCTATGGTCGACGGAGCTCCAGGATTGGTTACGGCGGCGAGTGAAGACGGTGGGGAAATCCGATTCTTTGCTGGAGTTATCAAAGTCGAGAATTTGAGAGCCTTTGAGAACGTACTCTTGGCCGTGAACGGGGAAGATGAAGTCATTCTCCGATAAGTCGTGCCATACGAATCCGTTCTTGTAAATCCTGAAGGTTAGAAGAGAATCAGATCGGACGGGTGAGAAAGTTTTTGCAGATCCGACGATGGAGAAGACCTTTACCGTTTAGAGGACCAAGAGTAGAGAGAAGCCATTCCTTTCCCTCGGAGATCATTCAATCGATTGATCACATCTGAGAAATTCGAAAATAATAAGAAAAAAATCGAAACTTCTCAAAATCGACCTTTTTTCTTCTGTGTTGTAAAACAGAGCAAAAGTTCCAAGCTTGAGATGTGTTTACCTCTGAGATAGAGACCGTGGTGAGAAGAAAGAGAGACTTCAATGAAATGTGGGTGATCGAGTTGACCATTCCGGCAGAGATAATAAACGACGGGGACTTTCCGTTCGCCGGAAAGTTTTAAGTCTAATTGGTGGTCTTTCAATCTTCTTTGAACTATAAAGTTGTCTTGCGTTGCTGTTGGCTCTCCCGAACTCATCAGTGACATTTGTTTTTCTTCTGTTTATTTGGCGATTTATTGCTCCCTTTGTTACTTCTTTTCTAAGTGAAGAAGAAGACGTAGAGAGGTTTTGTGGTTAAGTGTTTGGACTTATAAAGAAACAAAGAGAATTGGAGTTGGTAGAGACAAATCGCTCACACCAAATGAGACTTTGCTCTGTCTTTCTCTCTCTCTTTTGGTTTATGTGAGACCGGCGCTTACTTTTAAATTCAAACAGTATAAAATAAAATAATTGGTAAACTATCTATATATTCCCAAAACTATCGTATCTAGCTAGATGTTTTTCAAATTATACCATCTGTATATATTCACATGAAAAAAAAGTTAAAAACATAAATTTCTTCGAAAAAAAGTTCGAAACATATATACCCACAAAATAATAGTTCAAAACCTCAAAATCCATAGACTTCGGTTTTATTCGGTTTACTGTTTACCAATCCAGATTTGTATAGCATCATTTCGTTGTTCCTCATATATAACGATAATAACAAAGATGAAACTAACATATCTGGGGAAGTCGAGATAAGGAAGTCGTGGTAGCATCATTCTTGCAATAAGAATTTATGCATTCGTTTGAAGTCGTGGTAGCATCATTCAAAAATCACTGGAAATCACTCTCAAACCTAAACATAATTATGATGAAGACACTATTTTGATACTAAATCAAAGAAAAGAAAAATAAACTTTGTTTTTAAGGAGTGAGAGGAATTTTGAGGTTTTGTTTTGACATGAAAGATTCTGGAGGCAAAGTAAAAGAAGAAAAAAGGGAAGAGTCTCGAAAAAGGACGAAGAGAAACAAAATAAATGTTGAAGTTCCAGTTAAGTAAATGAAGAAGCCGATGAATGTAGTTAAGGATATATATGAAATCTTCAAAAAACACTGCAAAGAAAAAGCACCAAATCGATGTTGAAGTTCCACTTAAGTCAACTAAGAAGTTGAGGAATGCAGTTAAGGATATGAAATCTTCTAGAAACATTGTAAAGAAAATGGCCAGCTCTTTCTCTGAAATATTTCAACTTTACCCATCATCAGTCGTGTGTTTGTTTGTCGAATGATTTTTTTCTTTTTCTTTTTGAGATAAAAGATGATGCTGCAAAATCGTGCCACCAATGTAAAAGGAACGATAGAGGGCGTGTTGTGTGGTGCCAGAACTGCACAACGACGCTTTATTGTCTCTCATGCTTACAAAAATGGTTATGTTTTCCTTTAACTAGGGATGAATTTAGATATTTGTGGTTATATTTATCTAATGTTCTTATGTATGATATGAATATATATTTATGTAATGTTCTTACGTATGCCCCTAATAGACCCAATTGTACCTCAATACTTAGTTGTTCCTAATAGATCAAGTTGTACCTCAAAAAGTCAATTAAATTTCCAAAGCGAAATATGTGCAAAATTAGGACAACACAATTCTAAATGCAAAAGATTGCAAGAATGATGCTACCATGAAGACCAACACAAAAGAGCGAACTCGTAATAAACTCCTCCCGTATGGTGAGTGCCACACGATGAAGAAGCCAAATCAAATGATGAGTCGGATAATGAGGAAATTAAAAGACGAAATATGCAAAAATAATTGCTGCCTGCGAACTTTGAGGAAGGTATGATGTGCTTCTTTTGAATAATTTTATTGTAACATGTGTCATGTTCACGATATAGTTACATGTTTACATGTTATGTTAATTGTATTATTAAATTGATCATATGTATGGGCAAAAGTTTTGGATGTTAACTGGTGCATTCTAGAACGCCAGCAGCAAACCGTGGGTCTCTATACCTTTTTTGAACTATTTGGTCAGTGTTTCGAGTAAAAAAAATTCTTGTTAGATAAAATTTATTACATGCAACAACACTGGGTTTAGAAACAAATAGGATTTATAGGCATTTTTCTTATCATTGTAATGGAAGTCTACTATATTGAAAGTATATGTAATGTAAAATTAGGTATGAAATGTTCTTTCTCAAATTTTCACTAAACAAGTCGATATAATGGTTTCAAGACCGTTGTCTTACATGTACCTTTTTAATGTAATGGGCTACTTGTTTGCTTTGACTGAATATGCCATTACATGAATGGTAACCTACTAGCAATTACCCTAGTATGAGCTGATGGTAGAAGCGAATGACAACCACTTTCGACCATCGCCGAGTTAATGTCAAGGATATTTGTAATCGAGGTTGACTATCCAACTGGAGGTATGATCCTTTTTACTAGTGCAGGTGTTGGAGGTGAGTTTATCACTCTCTGGTTTAGCCCGGTTTGAACCGAAACTGGCCCAATTGATCTTGGTTTACGATGCTTCGAACTAAGTAGAGTAGGCCATGATCGCACTCAGCGGGCCGAGCTCGGTCTGAAAGCCCAACTCGGTGCCGAACATGCCGACCTCCAAGATTTACAGAATCTTTCCCGATTTCGTTGGGAGGAAAGGAAGATTTTCTTATCCTGATGGAACTAGGAAAAAGAAATTCTCTCGATTTAGACCGACTCAGAACCTTATAAATAAGGAGGTCCTCGCCACAATCAAGACATCCACAATCATCTAAGAAACCTAAGAGACCAAGAGCTGAGACCTTAGCTTATATCTCCTTAGTTCGCAAGTCATCTTTTTATGATCTAGCAATCTTGTAGCTCCTCCGAGTTTAATCAATAAAACGAGATTCGATCCATTGAGTTTACTGTTCTGCCCCTTGTGTGATTTTCAGAATCAACAATTGGCACCGACTGTGGGGAGAGATTTTTTCTAAACAGAACATTAAACTTTCTGACCTCGTTGATTAAACTCGACAATGGTAGAACCGCCAATTAACCCGATGCTAAACGCCCATAACAACGGGGTCGATAACACCGTTCTAGAGGATGACAACCCGACCAATGGAAACGATGGTATACCAGCACTGATTCCTCCAGGAACCGCTACCGTTACCCCGACTCCAGTCGACCAAACCACCCTCTTCCAAGTTATATCAGCACAAATAGCCGAACTTGCCAAAAAAAACAACGAAAGGTTCGACTCCTTGCTTGCAACTCAGACAGAATTCCGTGACCAGCTCACCGAGTTCAGACATACGCCATTCCGACCCAGTGAAGAGACACTCGCCGATCTCCGTCTAAACCTATTCCCTGAAACACGTCAGAACACCACCATCCAACCCCCCAGCTCCAGATCAACCGATAATCAAGAAACTCCCATCATCGATCAGACCTCTCTAGATCACGAACTCAACAATGTCAAAGCCTAGCTTCAAGACATGAGGTCCCAATTCCACCAAGCCACAAGCTCGGCACCCGAGATCGACCGCGCGATTCAGGAGACACAGAAAACCCCATTCACACCGCGAGTTCTCGACATCCCAGTCCGGCATCTGGAATGGATCAAGATCGCACAATACGAAGGCAACTTGGACCCCCGACACTTCATGACCTCCTTCGGCATCATGATGAACCGCTTCAAATTCCAAACCGAGGAAGAGCAGGATGCTGCGAAGTGTCAACTTTTTATCGAAAACCTCGACGGGACCGTGCTCGATTGGTTCTCGCAACTTGAAGCTAACTCGATCAACAACTACACCAAGCTCACAACCAAGTTCCTCAAACGCTTCACCATGTTCATCAAGAAGAAGACCAAGAACGCCGAACTATGGGCCATCGAGCAAGGACCAACCAAGCCACTAAGAGACTTCATGGATCGATTCAAGTCGGTAGTAGCCCACTGCACCATTGATGATGATGCCGCGATCGAAGCCCTCTACAAAGCAACATGGTATCAATCGGCCTTTCACAAGGAAATTCACCGTATCTGACCTCCAACCCTAGAAGATGCCCTGCATAAGTCGCACACATATATTAAGGAGGCAGGCGAACATGCCGCCAAAGACAAGCAATACGTTCTCTCGAGACAGCCCCTACCTAAAGAAAAACCCAGGGAAGAAGCCCGCGAGCTGCGATCTCAATTTGAACGGCGACCTACACGCCAAGTAACCGCTATCCCTCCACAACAACCCTGGAACACTTGGGTCAGACAAGAAGAGCCAACAAATGATCCAATAGAATCCGCGAGTAATCCCGAACCATACTGCAAATTTCACAAAAGGAAAGGTTATAGTACCGAGGAATGCCGACACCTCAAGGATCTGCTACATAAGAGTTTCAGAAACGGGGAAATCTCACCTCAGAGCATTCCCCGACCTAACAACAGATTCCGCCGTGGCAACAACAAGAAACAGAACACGGATAATAAACCCGAACGAGCTAGGGATTCCCTCGATACCGAGCTGCCAAACCGAGATCGTGAGGACCAATCCGAAGATGGTCATGGGAGCAATCGAGTCCTGTAATCGAGTCCTGTAATCCCAAAAGCCCGAAAGAGGGTCCACATGGTCATGGGAGCAATCGAGTCCTGTAATTACTCAGTTTGAACAATTAAGGAACACAGTCGCGAAGCAATTGCGGCACAACATAACACCCGAGTTCCCGAAGGTGGCGTGCCCATTACCTTCACAGAAGCTGACACGGTTGGACTCCACATGCCTCATAACGACCCGCTGGTCGTCAAGCTACTCATCCGTGACGTTATTGTCGAAAGAATTTTAGTTGACACCGGCAGCTCGGTCAACGTCATCTTCAGACAGACCTTAAAAGACATGGATATCCCGGACTCAGAGATCAAGCCATACGTCAAACCTCTGACCGGATTCACAGGAGAACAAACCATGACCGCGGGAACAATCAAGATACTGATCTACGTCGGCGGAACAGTAAAAGTAATGAAATTCTTGGTTTTGAACAAACCAGCGATCTACAACGTCATACTCGGGATGCCATGGTTATTCGCAATGAAGATCGTCGTCTCAACTTACCACCAATGCGTCAAGTTCCTAACTCCATTTGGAATCTTCACTCTTAAGGGGAATCAATCAATGTCACGCTTTTGCGTCATCAAAGAGTGCAAACTAAGAACCGCACCTCGCACCTGCGTGATCCGTTCAAATCCAACTTCAACCGACCTGCTTAACATAAATAATAACCCCGACTTACCAAAGCGAGAGTCAGTCATACAAGTCAGCATCGACGACTTCAATCCCGAGAGATGCATCGGCGTTGGAGCCGAGCTGGATGAAAATATCAAAAGCGACCTCCTTCGCTTCCTCAAGAAAAACGTGTCAACCTTCGCCTGGTCCATGAAAGATATGCCCGAGATCGATACGAAAATCACATGTCATGAACTCACCATCGATCCAACCTCCAAGCCAATGAAACTGAAAAGACGGAAGCTCGGCCCAGAAAAGGCTCAAGCAGTAAACGACGAGGTCGAGCGATTACTCGAAGCAGGATCGTTCACCAAGGTCAAATACCCATACTGGCTGGCTAATCCCGTCATCGTCAAGAAGAAAAACGGCAAGTGGAGAGTGTGCGTCGATTTCACCGACCTTAACAAAGCATGCCCGAAGGACAGTTTCCCACTTCAACATATCAATAGACTGGTCGAGGCAACCGCGGGGAACGAGCTCCTCTCCTTCATGGATGCCTTCTCCGGTTACAACCAGATACTCATGCAGCCCGACGATCGCGAGAAGACGTCTTTTATCACAGATCGGGGTATCTATTGCTATAAGGTCATGCCGTTCGGCCTAAAAAACACTGGAGCAACTTATCAAAGGCTCGTCAATCGCATGTTCGTGAATCAGCTCGTCCAAACAATGGAAGTCTACATCGATGATATGCTGGTGAAATCTCTTATCCCCAAAGACCACGTCGGACATCTCAGCACTTGTTTCGACATACTTAACCAGTACGGTATGAAACTCAACCCCACTAAATGCACATTTGGAGTCACATCTGGCGAGTTCCTTGGATACATCGTTACCCGAAGAGGAATCGAAGCTAATCCTAAACAGATCTCGGCAATCCTTAACCTCCCATCGCCAACAACGAAACGAGTAGTCCAAAAATTAACGAGTCGAATTGCCGCACTCAACATATTTATCTCCCGATCTACGGACAAGTGCCTACCGTTCTACCAGTTACTCCGCGGTAACAAGGACCTCGAATGGGACAATAAGTGTGAAGAAGCATTCAAACAACTCAAGGAATACTTATCAACCCCACCCATCCTGGCAAAACCCGAAGACGGATAAACTCTCTACCTTTACATCGCGATCTCGACATCAGCCGTCAGCGGAATCCTGGTCCGGAGTCCGGGAAGATCGAGGCGAACAAAAACCAATCTTCTACATCAGGACGACGCCAAAACAAGATATCCTACAGTTGAGAAACTCGCACTTGCTGTCATCATCTCGGCTCGGAAACTCCGTTCTTACTTCCAGTCTCATTCGATCTCCGTCCTCAACAATCAGACACTACAGACGATTTTACACAGCCCGACCCAGTCCGCCAGACTTGCTAAGTGGGCGATCGAGCTAAGCGAATATGACATCGAATTCAAATGCAGAACCAGCATCAAGTCCCAAGTTCTGGCCGACTTCCTTATCGAATTACCACCAGTGCTGGCGGTCGCCGAACTCCCGGGTGCGGAAAACTGGCTCCTTCATGTCGATGGCTCATCATCACACCGCGCTTCGGGAGTCGGCATACGCCTCCAATCCGCGAAAGGTGAAATCCTGGAACAATCCTTCCGGCTGGAATTCCAAGCATCAAACAACGAGGCCGAGTACGAGGCACTTCTCGTCGGACAGGGGTTGGCCAAGGCAATTGGAACAAAACACATATAAGCATTCTGCGATTCTCAGCTGGTCGCTAGCCAATACAACGACGAATACAACGCGAAAAACGACCGCATGGACGCATATTCAAAATTGGTAAAGGAATTTGCGGCCGAATTCCAATCTTTCAACCTCACTAAGATATCTCGCGGAGAAAAGGCCCTAGCCGATGCCCTCTCCGCCCTCGCCTCAAGCTCGGATCCTCATCTCCGACGTACGATCCCGATCGAAAACATCTCACTACCAAGCATCGAACCAGCCGAAACTTGCAACGTAACCACACATAGGCGTGACTACGAGACACATCCTGCTACCAATCCAAAATCACAAAAAGCATGGAACAAATCCGATGTGAATGCCGAGACCGAACAAATCCCAAGCGACCTAGACTTACGAGATCAGTCGGACGAAGACAACGAAGCATCTGAAGGACTTCATACCCCTATGGACATCAAAACCGAAGAAGAAAACGAGCCTGAAGATTGGACTATCGAGATAAAAATGTACATCTATGAAGGAACAATACCAGCCGATAGGTGGGTAGCTCATCGACTTAAAATGCGATCTGCCCATTACATCGTTCTCGATGGCGAGCTATTCCGATGGAGCGCTTCAGGTGTCCTCTTGACATGCGTCGCTGATATGCTCAAATTAATACCCTAAATAGTACTAAAGCAGTTGTCGTAGTATAGTTAGGGGTCGAACACAAGGACTCCAGAATTCACTCAATAGATTATATAGATCAGAATTAAGCTAAACCAAGCAATGTAATTGAAAGCAGATGCGTAAATTAAACGAGTTGTAAAACGATTGGAAAGAAGCTAGGTTCAGGGTATTTCTCAGGAATTCAACGAATGTAGGTAAACTAACTAACAGGATTCAGATTTAGCGCAGTTCTTGAACTCAAATCACTAAAGTAAAGCCAACCAACTCTCGTTGCGAAAACTATCTAAGTCTAAATCCTAGAATCCCAAATCTCTTTGCGAATCCTAAAGTCTAAACCAGCTTTTAATTTAAGTTTGATATGTTCACAAAACAACTAAACCAAATCTCTTTGCGAATAGTTATTTTGCTCACTCTAGGTTCTGTCAGGTAATTAATCGCACTCTCGTGCCTAACCAATTATCCTAGGATCTAAGTTCCAGGTGATCAGTCTAGAATTAGCTTTGGGAGCAACCTAAGGCGAAGAACTAGTTTAGATGGTGAATCCTAATCATTCAATTAACCTAACATTCAGGGAAAACCCTTATGAGAACCCTGAACCTAACGAGAGAACTACTCAGACATGATAGTTGAAAGCATAAACATGACTGAAATAATACTCAAATAAATCATAAAAAGGAGAGTAACAAAGGGTTCGAAATCTTCTCTCGGACGAACAGAGTTCCAGACTTGTCTCCCTCAGATAGCTCTCTTACTAAAAACTCAGAATTCAAATCAAAGGTAAAGGTCTCTCCTTCAGCCAAAGTGGCTTAAAACCCTAATATAACTCCTAAAACACGTTTTGGATTAAGTTGCAAATAATAAAGTCTTCTGGGCAATTCTGCAATTCTTCAACTCTTGAGAAAAGTCGCGCCTCGCGTCTGATGCAATGAGTATCGACCGATACTAGGCAGTATCGATCGATGCTGAGGCTCCAGATCGGGTACTCAGCTTCACGAGTTCCTGTCTTGCTCCAAAATGCTCCAATATCTCCAATCATGCTCCAAACGTGCTAAAACCTGTAAAAGACTCTAAAACACTACGAAATAGTATAAAGACTCTATAAAACGGACTTATATCATGGCCTAAAAGGGGTAAAAACCATGATATATCAGTCGCCGGTAAAGATATTCACAAAATCATGAGTAAAGTACATGACAGAGACGGTGGAAATCATTCCGGAGGTCGCTCTTTGGCCCTAAAGATAAAGAAGACAAGCTACTATTGGCCAACAGTGTTAGGGGACTACGAGAAGTTTGCCACCAAGTGTGAAAAGTGCCAAAGACACGGTCCAATGATAAACCTCCCAACCGAGGTGTTCACCACCTCAACAGCCCCTTACCCTTTTATGCGATGGGCTATGGACATCATCGGTCCACTCCGCCGTTCTACGAACCAAAAGCAGTTCATCTTGGTCATGACTGACTTCTTCACCAAATGGGTTGGGTTGAAGCTGAATCTTATGCCGAGATACATGCTCTCGATGTCAAGAAATTCGTCTGGAAATACATCATATGCCGACACGGAGTACCGTACGAGATCGTCATAGACAATGGACCACAGTTCATTTCGATATTGTTCGGCGACTTTTGTGCTAAGTGGAAAATTCGCCTAAGTTTCTCCACGCCGAGGTAGCCACCAGGAAACGGCCAAGCCGAAGCAACCAATAAAACCCTCATCGATGGCTTAAAAAAATGACTCGATACCAAGAAGGAATTTTGGGCCGATGAGTTAGATGGAGTTCTCTGGTCCCACCACACTACACCTCACTGATCTATCGAGCAATCCCCCTTTTCCTTAGCATACAGAGTATAATCTTTGTGTCTAGCCAAACTCAAAATTCCAGGCATACGACGAACAATGCTGACTCGAAATCCCGATCTCAACAACGAGATGCTCCTTCATAATCTGGACACGCTTGAAGAACAGCGCGGACAAGCATTACTCCGAATCCAGAATTATTAACACTTAGCCGCTCGCTATTACAACAAAAAGGTCCGAGGTCGAAACTTCTAGGACGGCGACCTTGTTCTTTCGAAAGGTCTTCCAAGGCACCGAAGAGAAAAATGTCGGCAAACTCGGTGCTAACTGGGAAGGACCCTACCAAATAATGCGCGTCGTCAAACCCGACGTCTACAAACTTATGAAGATGGATGGAACTCCAATCCCAAGATCGTGCAATTCTATGAACCTCAAACGGTTCTAATACTAGTCCGGCTCAACGCCGATCCAAAAAAAAAAAAAGAGCTCACCGAGCTACTATTATTATCTTTGATGTAATATGAAATATGAATGGCTTGATCCCTTTCAGGGGTACGCATGCAACCCACCTCGGGTCCATCTATGATTCTAATAAAAATTTATTTATCAAGTCTTTACCATCTCAAAGCCAAGCTATCACACCTCGCCGAATTCAAACAATTCGTATCTTTTAAAACCAAACTTTTCAGTTCGCGTTATAGTCTTAAATGACCAAGTAAAATCAAAACTGAGCTATCGCAGTTCACCAAACTCAAACAGTTCATATCATCGTAAGCCGAACTCCTTAGTTTGCATTTAAAACCATCGCGGTTTCATACATCGACGTCCTGGCAAGACGATCGATAAGCACTCCTCATGGATGCAAACGATTAAAAAGCCGAGATCCATCTCGCAAATTCCGGGACTTTTTCCGCATTAAAATTTGTCCTAAGACCATCCTAACCAAATAAGCTGAATTACCTCGCACATTCGGATTCGATCTGGGGACCCGGAGTATCTTGAGGTGAGCAAACCTTCGCAGTCTCATGCTAAGCTCTCGGGGTGAAGCCGAACGACACATTTTCGCAAAACTAAGCCGATTTCCCAACAATCGCAAATTTGATAAGCCGATTTCCCAACAATCGCGAATTTCATAAGCCGATTTCTCAACAATCGCAAGTCAATAAGCCGATCCCCAGTGATCGCCGAGCTCGAGTTGATCGAAAACCGAGTTCAATCTAACGTACCCCGGCTAAGACCGTATTATGTACGACACCAATTTGGTACGTAGGGGATTCGAGAGTATCGTATAAGTTTATGACCTTACAAACAAACTCGCTTCCACAAAGCTGAAAGCCGAACTCCTCTGTTCGCATCAAAGCTGAAATAAATTCGCATGACAGTCAGAATCGACTAAATAAAACTCTTTAAAAATTAAAAAAAAACAGTTCCTACAAGCTACAACCGAAAAGTACCCCTTGGGTAAAGGTTTAAAAGCCCCATCGGGCAAACGATTCGAATTACAAAAAGAAAGCCACTACGGGCAGTTCAACAAAAAGCCTATAAACATAAAGAAAAAAATAGAAGAGAAGGAATTTGAGGGAGATTCGCGCCTCCTGATCTCCTCAGACATTTCCGGACCCATACTTGAGTCCATTGATCCCCATTCATTAATATTAGACAGGACTTTGGTTTCATCAGCACCGAGATGAGGACCTAGATGAATGTCGGTACCCAAAATTGGAGACACCTTGAAGTCTCCATCTTCGAGCTCTTCGAGGATTAAGGCCTGCATCTCGGCCGTCATCTTCTTCTCTTCCGCTACATAGTAATCAATCGTCTCCTGAAGAATAAGATTCCCTCCTACCATGAGCCGAGCCAGGCATTTCTTCGTGCCGGTAACCTGACTATAGACGAGCTGGCGCTTATTCGCCGCGTCAAGACAGATGATATAGTCCTTAATCTTCTCGAGGCGAGCATTTTCCTTGACCACCAACTCCCTTCGGAGGTACCTCTCCTTAGTCACCCACATTGATCGGGAAGCCTTAAGCCTCTTTTTCTCAGACTTTAGAAAATCTGCAGCCTTCCATTTCTCAACAGTCATGTGGCTAAGAGAATTATTGGCCTCAAGCACTTCGGCCTTCATCCTCTCATTTTCAGCTCGGAGGGCTTCGAGCTCCTGATCTTTCGCAGCGAGCTCCCGATCCCAGGCAACAACTCGCTCTTCCAGCTGCGAAATTTTGGCATCCACCTCGATCAACTCCCCCTTTATCTTCTCGGTGTTCCCGGCGTCCCGAGTTGCTGATTTTAACTTGCAAGCAAGTGACCGAATGATCTCGTTCGTCTGCGCCTCAACCTAGATAAAAAGGAGCGATAAGACGACAGAAATACTCCCAAGTAAAACCAAATCTAAGAGTGAATGATTTACCCGAGCCTTAAAGCGAGCAAGCTCCATATATTTCTCCACCTCTGGGAGCTCATCTAACGGCGGGAGACCTTGAACGCTAAGTTTGAATTAACGATAGAGTTCGGCGCATGACGCCGGGTCATTAATCAAAGGAGTATCCTTCCTGTAATTGAAGGACACATCGTTCGCCTCTTCCAGGTTCAAGGATTGTCGCCTTTTGCGTTCCTGGAAACCCCGACCTCCGCCGTCGGCTCGGTCCTTTCTTCCGAAGGTACGTTAAGAGCACTGGTACGTGGAACAACTGCAGTAGTAACTCTCCCTTGCACCTCGGGCTAAATGCGAGAAGGATTTAGTGGATCCTCAACAGACCAACCTAACGAGGTTCTCGATCGGTCTGGCAGTTCAGCATCCACATCACCGTCAGTGGCCGCGGGTGCCCCCAAATTCGTACCCGCAGGTACCACATCAGTACGAACAGCCGACTCAAACCCAGCAGTCTGATCGACCTCTTCAAAGTTGACAGGTAGGTCAACCTCGATATCACCGATCTAAGAGTTTCGACCGACTTCATCGTTCTCTCCGGCAATCGCCGAATTGCCCCCATAAACTTGAACAACTTCGGGAGGAGCGTCATCCCTCGGAGTATTATCATCCCTCCGAGCCGAAGGGAGTATGGTTTCATTGAGATTAGCGGAATAAATCGGGATACGAAGACCCTCTGGCGACTGCACAAATAAGACAAGTCTGAGAAATAAAATGGACAAGGCAGAAATTTGACATAGGGAATTTTGAACTAACCAGTACTAGGGTGCTGCGGTTTGTTCTTCGCGGCAAGACGAGCTCGGNATGACGCCGGGTCATTAATCAAAGGAGTATCCTTCCTGTAATTGAAGGACACATCGTTCGCCTCTTCAGGTTCAAGGATTGTCGCCTTTTGCGTTCCTGGAAACCCCGACCTCCGCCGTCGGCTACGTCCTTTCTTCCGAAGGTACGTTAAGAGCACTGGTACGTGGAACAACTGCAGTAGTAACTCTCCCTTGCACCTCGGGCTAAATGCGAGAAGGATTTAGTGGATCCTCAACAGGCCAACCTAACGAGGTTCTCGATCGATCTGGTTGTTCAGCATCCACATCACCGTCAGTGGCCGCGGGTGCCCCCAAATTCGTACCCGCATGTACCACATCAGTACGAACAGCCGACTCAAACCCAGCAGTCTAATCGACCTCTTCAAAGTTGACAGGTAGTTTAACCTCGATATCACCGATCTAAGAGTTTCGACCGACTTCATCGTTCTCTCCGGCAATCGCCGAATTGCCCCCATAAACTTGAACAACTTCGGGAGGAGCGTCATCCCTCGGAGTATTATCATCCCTCCGAGCCGAAGGGAGTATGGTTTCATCCAGATTAGCGGAATAAATCGGGATACGAAGACCCTCTGGCGACTGCACAAATAAGACAAGTCTGAGAAATAGAATGGACAAGGCAGAAATTTGACATAGGGAATCTTGAACTAACCAGTACTAGGGTGCTGCGGTTTGTTCTTCGCGGCAAGACGAGCTCGGTGAATCTCCGGCCAGCGAGTTTGCCCCAATTCCCTAAACCGAGCAACAACCGCCTTCCAATGCTGAGATACCGTTTTATAAATAGGATTCCGAACTGCAAAAGAAAGGAATGCATCAGAAACAAGTAAAATACGTGACCTCGACATAAGCAAGATAAATAACTACCGATATTCAAGTTCCATTTCCTCCTACAATTCCTGCTCGAGTTGGACACGGAAACGGAATCGACCTCGACAAAAAAATATTTCATCTCCCAATCCTGAACCTTGTTCGGCTTCGGACCAGTGATTACATCGTGGCCCGGGTTCATATTTGCTGAAAAATACCAAGGTTTGGCTTCAGCAATATTGACGGAAGTTAGCTCCTCAAGCATCCGAGTAGAAACCGGGATGCCAAGCTAGGCTCCTATAGAGATGAGCCCCATTATATTAACCATGCTTATCAGGTTAAGCTGGGGGATCGCAACTCTCTGCATGTCGCAAAATCAAGCAACAGATCGGGCAAAGGAAAATTGAGTCCACATGACCTGAACTAATCCTAATAGATGCAGATGTGCCCTTCCGGAGCATCCCACGGTCGTTGGTTCCTTCCAGGCCTCATGATAGACACGTCACCCGGAAAATGGAGGGACTCAACTAGATCACTGATTGCTTCCATCGAAGAGCAAGTCGGCCCAACGGTCGACGGCCGAACAATCAAAGGAGTTAGCAAGGCTCGAGCTGCCCCTTATGCATTGCCCGCTAGCGAATCGACATCGGCATTGATGACATCGGCATTATCATTAGGAGCGTCATCACCCGCCTTTTGAGCACGCTTTCTTCCGAGTTCTTGTATAGACAGCTGAGTGGCTAACGCCTCATCACGAAGAATTTGCTTGGCAGCTCGCCTCTCGTCCTCAGCAATCAAATCTCTCTCGACCTCGGCAGCATACTCAGCATCATGTTGGATCTGAGCCTCAACCTGGGGAGGACGAACTCAAACTCGGGGGTTGCTTGAGCCAGCCTCGTCATTCCCAACCTGCCCGAACGAAGTACGCCTCTCCCTACCTACAACCTGAGTGTCGTCGACCTCGGATAAGACATTACCAACTTCCGCATTTTGCCCAACCGACACGGACCTACTAGTATTGACCGTCGGATTCATTTCTTCGTCAAAACGACGCTGAGAGCTGGTCTCGTCGCTATCCCGAACAAGGAGCCTAGGAACTTGGATCGCAGACTGGGCAGTAGCGCAAGCTCCCGCGCGACGCGAGTTGCGACGGATTAATTGAGCTTCATCCACTTGATCTTCCATCACTAAGACAACGGTGTCCGAAGAGTCCAAGCTAACTGAGTTAAACAACAAATGCCAAACGGGAAGCGATCTTTCATATTCCCTTTCGTAATTATTAACAGAATCGTCCGACGATTCGATTCTAGATCGATGCATTCAACAAAGAAGAATCGCAGAAGACGAAAGAAGGGCCGCAAAGAAATGGAAGAGAGAATCACAGAGGACTAACTGGAAGATTGCGAAGAACAGTCGAAGAAGTTACAGAGGAATCGCAGAGCAAACTAAGGAGCTGCGAAGAATGGGAGAAGAAATTGCAAGGAGCAGGCGAAGGATGGTACAAACACCTGAAGATCTTTGAAGCAAATCGGAGAAATCAAGCCGTAAAAATCGCTGGATTCAATCAAAAAATGAACGGAAATCCTAAAAGAGCAAAAGCAAAAACAAGAGAGAGGGAGAGAGAGTTTACCTTTTATGAAGAAGAAAATGAAAGGAATCGAGAAGGTCGAAAAGAATATATGGAGAGAGAAACAATCACGACAAAATCCCTCGATTCTCGCGACAGTTGAAGAAATTGAAGCGACGTGACTTCTCAAGGAAGATTCGCCGATCTCAAGACCTGCTGAGCTCAAGATTTGATGAACTCGGGATTCACCAGACTTAAAATACAAGACCGGACGATCGAGCTAGAAGATGTACATGATCTCAACCTCGCGTCGGTTATTGGAAGGCACAAGTTTATAAAAACCAAGACAAGATGCCGATCTCAATTCCAACCGAGCTAAAAAATTCTCCATGAACTTCGCCGAATTCAAGGACTCTTCGCCGAACTGGGGGGGTTATTGTTGGAGGTGAGTTTAGCACTCTCCGGTTTAGCTCGGTTTGAACCGATACTGGCCCAATTGATCCCGGTTTACGATGGTTCAAACCAAGTAGAGTAGGCCCATGATCGCACTCAACGGGCCAAGCTTGGTCTAAAAGCCCAACTCGGTGCATAACGAGCCGACCTCCGAGAGTTACAGAATCTTTCCCGATTTCGTTGGGAGGAAAGCACTACAAGAAAACACAGTTTTTGTGACCAACTTTTGTGACTCTTTTTTTGGTCGCAAAAAAGTGGGACGAAAGTGTGACTAATTTGCGACTACTCGCAATGCAGTGGCAAAACAGTCGCAAATTAACGACGAAACAGAAGAGTCACAAAAGAGTAGCAAATTTGTGACTGATTTGTAGTATGAGTTTGTAGTCGCAAAAGTAATCCCAAATTTGTGACTGATTTTCTTCGGTTTTGCCACTCCAGTCGATTTTTTTAAGAAATTAACAACGAAACATAGTAGTCCCAAAAGAGTCGCATATTTGTGAGTGATTTGTAGTCTTACTTTGTAGTCGCAAAAGTAGTCCCAAATTTGTGACTGATTTGCTTCGGTTTTGCCACTCCAGTCGATTTTTTTAAAGAAATTCATCAATATATAATTGTAATAGGTTAATTTAGACGTTTTTATATAGATT
>PKMM01033437.1:110612-128555 GCA_002933915.1 Eutrema heterophyllum
AAATTCCAATAATTTTAAACTTATGTTTGTATATTCTCAAAATGTAGTAAGTGTATATGTGTTTTTTATGGAATGATTTTGAAAGATTGAAAATTTTCAAAATTTAATTACCATTTATTAGTTTACTGTTTAAATATAGAGTTGTAGTGTTAGAATTAGAATAAGAATGATTATTAAGTCATATTTAGAATAAGAATGATTGAATGTTTAGGGTTTAGGGTATAAGTTTGTGACTTATTAAAAATAGTCACAAAACAGTCCCAAATATGCGACTACTTTGGGACGATTTTGCGACCATATCAGATTTAATGAAATTTTTGGCAAATGTCAAAAACGATTTCGGTGAAATGTTACGCGGCAACTTATCCCGCGTTAAAAATCGTCACAAAACAGTCTCAAATTTGTGACCGTTTTACGACCACTTAGGGACTCCTTCGATAATTACTAAGTGAACTAATTTCCCTTATCTTTCTCTTTTCTCATCTTCCCTTCTCTTTCAATTGCCACGCCTCCTCTCTCTTGCCGCCTCGCCCAATCTCGCCGTGGCTCTCTCTCTCTCGACGGTCCCCTCACTCGACTCCCTCTCTCTCGCGGACTCCCTCTCTCTCGACCCCCTCTCGATCGGCGACTCCCTCTCTCGCCGCCTCTCTCTCTCTCGCTTCACACCACCGCCTGCTCTGTGTCCGGAAGCGCTTCTGAGCTCAGCCTTCGAAGGTAAATTTCTCTCATTTTGCTTTCGCTGAGCGCTTAAATGCTAATGGATTGGCCTTGGTTTCCTTTATCTAGATTCAAATTATCGATTTCAGTGGCCTTGGTTTCCTTGGCCTTGGATTGAACTCTTTTTTTAGTATATGAGCGTCGATTGGTGTGATACTCCTTCGTTTTGGTGATCTCTGCTGTGAATCTTTCAATCCCACGAAATTCGGATTTGTTCTCTGTACAAATGGAAGCTTCGATTTCGTTTCTTGGGTCAACAAAACCCAATCTTTCACACCTTGTTCTTTCTTCGAACGTCCTCCATCGTTGTCTTCGGCGAGATTTCCCGGTTCCCGCTTTAAAATTGAAGAACATTTCAGGCTTACCGCGAATCTCGCACCAGAACCGTGGGAGACGATGGGTTTATGCTAGAAGACGTCCCTCACTTGGCAAAATTTCTCCCTGATTTACCGGTAAAACTCCCTCCTACTTGATTCTCCATGTTTCTTCTCGTTAGTGCATAGAAGCTTATAGAAGTTGGAATGAGGAGAGAGGAGATTTTAGTTTACGATTGAAATCTCTAACTTCTGTGATAGATATTTATAAATGCAACTTAAGGATTTGATTGGTTTGATGCTATGTCTTTCATGTGTCAATCTCTGGCTTAGCGGTTGCTGATTCTGTGCTAGTGATTCTTTTGGTTCGGTATGGATATTGTCTTTGCTGGTTATTATTTTGGAAGTCCATATCGTCATCACTGAATGAGAACAATTCTGTATGTTTTCCTCTTTGTTTTACAGATATTTTACCGGTCACACTAAAGACATTGGTGGGGGTCCTCAATTTGTTAAAGGAAAGACAAAAATCGGGCATGTAGTTGATGATGTGATCAAAGTTATTACTGTAGCGGTATGTTTCCTACGTGTCCATCTTAGTCTAATAGGGAGCTGGCACTAAAAGTCTTTGATATTCTTTAGAAATGCTAATACTCTACTATTCCTGCAGGTTACAATTGTCGTAGTGGCAGTGTCTGAGGGTCTTCCATTGACTGTTACTTTAACGTACGTATTTTCTATTTTCAACTACTTTTTGTCGTAGTTTCATAGTTTAGAGAGTTCACTTCTCTCTGCTGATTATATCTGTTTTTCTCCTATTTTGTTTTGTTTCAGCCTTGCCTACTCAATGAGGAAAATGATGGCAGATCAGGCTTTGGTATGATTAGTTTACCTTCTTTCTATCTTTCTTGTGTGATGGCAGTGAACGTTATATGATTCTTTTAGCAGTTCTATGACAATGTTCTTTTAGTACATAGTGATTTGAATTTTTTTTTTTTTTTTTTGAAGTTGTGACTGGAATGAAGAGTGTATTAGTTGATGATGTGTTATTTGATTCATCTAACTTTCGGATATTGAATCAAAATTGTTTTTTGATATTTTTGGATATTTTGATATTTTCAGATATTGAATCAAAATTTTAATTTTTTTTTTTTTTAATGGTAGTCGCAATTTAGTCTCTAAATTACGACTAATAGTGGGAATCACATATCAGTTTCTAAATTGCGACTGATAGTGGGAGTCACATATTAGTCGCAAAAAAACGACTGTTTTTGCGACCACTTGATTTTGCGACCAAATATTTGCGACTACTTTTTTTAGTCCCAAAATGGTCGCAAATGAGTCATTTGCGACTATTTTGGGACTCTTTTGTAGGGTCGCAAAAACTGTGTTTTCTTGTAGTGAAGGAAGATTTCCTTATCCTGATGGAACTAGGAAAAGAAAATCCTCTTGATTTAGACCGACTCAAAACCTTATAAATAAGGAGGTCCTCGCCACAATTCAAGACATCCACAATCATCTACGAAACCTAAGAGACCAAGAGCTGAGACCTTAGCTTTTATCTCCTTAGTTCGCAAGTCATCTTTTTACGATCTAGCAATTTTGTAGCTCCTTCGAGTTAATCAATAAAACGAAATTTGATTCATTGAGTTTATGTTCTGCCCATTGTCTGATTTTCAGAATCAACACTAGGTACTTGAATTAACTCGAGGGATGAGTTTGGTGATATAAATATAAATTCACACTCACGTAAGCGCTCGTAGTGATTTCCTACTTTATGTGAGGAGAGACGATGATATCGTGGGATGTTAGAGAATAGAGAAGACTGGTGATGTTGAGAAGAAGACGACTAGTGATGTTGAGAAGAAAAATAGGATAATTGATGTTCGTGAGACCATTAACTAATAGATTTGGCGCTGGAGAAGTGGAACTATCGTGGTTCTCTCTTCACTTTTTGTTTTGGAAACATGAACCGCATGGGTAAAGCTCTCAATGGAATCAGATTTTACAACGTTACCGGTAAATCTTCTAATGCTTATATTTTAATCTTTAAAATCTTTAGACTCAATCTTTAGACTATAAGTGGTTATGTTTACTAACAGTTCTTCTGCAACGTGGTTGAAAGCTACCTTAAATGACTTATTCCTGCACAGCGGTTTTTAGTCAGCAACAAAAACTCTATTGGAAAATATGAATCGAGTTTTAAAAAACTGAGGTGCACTTGTTTGTGCATGTGTGTATGAATTCAATCCAAAAGTAACTCTCTCAAGTAAGATCCACAGAACTAGAATCTTTAGACTTTTAGTTGTCCAGTTTTGGTTCCACCATAGAGCCGTTGCTATTTAATAGCAATATTCTTCAAATCTCTAAAGATCATATCGCTACAGAAATTTCGAGTTACCTCTTCTGCTTAACAGTATTGTATGCATACGATGCTTGTTTCTCTTGTATCCTGGCCGCTTCAAACTATTGGCTACCTTTTTTATCCTCTAGAACAAACTTGTCAAGTGGTTTCAAGATTGCGAGAAACATGAAAGGAATTTGGGAGTGTCTTACTAATTCTGGCGGTGGGATGACGTGGAAACTTGATCATCAAGCTCCCGCTAGTATTAGTTTGATCTCCGATCACGGCCTTCCTATATAAAGCCATTACCAAGATGGTGAACCTTGGATATTACAATGTTCTTATGATTCACAATCTTGGTCTGATGATATCTCAAAGTTGGCCGTTAAACTCATCCCGTATGGAGCGAGCTACACGATGAAGAAGAACATATAAAATGTTCCCAGAACACCATACACAAGCACACCGTATTCCTAAACTATAGTTGCATTTGTTCAATAGAACTTCTTAGTCGTGTAAATCCTTAAAGAGAGAGAAGCTGAGTTCCGAGCACAAATGCACATTGGAGGATCATCTTGGAAAGGCATAACTCATCGCCAGTTTTTCTCTTCAATATACACATAGAATTTCTGTTAAATGAAATATCTAGTCGCCAATTTTATTTTATTTTTTGTTAAAAAGAATTTTATGTTTAACAAAAACAAAAATTTCTTTTTATACAAACGATTATGTTTTTATGAGAGAAAAAAAGGTGTTACTTGGAGTTTTTTTGGTCGGCAAATAATAATTTTTGTGTTGTTTTTTCACTTTCAGTCTTCACGGTTCACGGACGATCTATGTGGTCCCTGATGAAAATTGAGGGATTTGATGAACGGTCGAGATCGATTAAAACTTTTTTTGATCACATACATATGTCAGATATTTTACATTCCTTACCACTAATTTAATGATTGATCGATCGACTCTCCGGCTGTGACTAAGATATCGAATAGTTCACGACCATGGTCACATAAATCGACATATGTAATCTAAAATCGACGTCCCATTCTACTTATATGTCACGTGGGAACTCAATCAAACATTTAATTCATCAAAATAAACATTCGCTTAATACTCTTATCTTCAGAGCTCCAACTAATTCCAAGCAAATGCCTATTATGTCCACTTTGCTAGTCTGCCATCTAATATTCAGCTCATTTGTTTGTTTGATAACTCGATTATGGCATTTAAAACCCATATAATCTCTGTAATGTATATTTTTGTAACTTTGTTGTTGATTTATACCATAGTCAAAGTTAAGTAACTAAGTTCGATGCATCAAGTTCGCTTCAAGATCCATATAGACATTGAGAAAATTGTCAAAAAAAAAGTATGAACTTTCAAATATTGGTCGTTTAAAATATTAACTATCGTGTGGATAGTTTAAATCATTGATTTCTACTGACTTTAAATTTAAATTACAAATTTTTGTTGACTGAACCAAATTAGACACGACGTTAAGTCGATAAAAGAAACATATAAACGAGTTTAAAAAACGTTGTAAATCTCAATTAAGTGATACGGCGTCGTTTCCTTTTTCTTTTTAAAACCCCAAATCACGAAAAAACTACAACCATCTTTTTGGGGGGTTTAAGGAGAAAGAAGAAACGATGTCATATCAATTAACCATTATTTACAACGGTTTTTTAAACTTTGCCTTTTTTTTAGGAATTTATCATATCCAAGGCAGTTTACCTTTCGTTTATCTGTTCCGTTTATCGACTTAATGCCGTGTCTAATTTGGCTCAGTCAACAGAAGTTTGTGATTTAAATTTAAAGTCAACAAAATTGATGATTTAAACTGTCCACGTGATAGTTCATGATTTGAATGATCAAAATTTGAAAGTTCATGTTTTTTTATAACAATTTTCCCTATGGACATTCTTTTTCTATGAATTTAGTCAACATAACTCCACAATACTATTTTTAGAAAATAAAAACTTATACATAGAAAAACTTTAACATTCTTATATGATCCATATTTTAACTATAAATCCGAAGGGTTATAAACTTGTAGTTGCAATATGATCATATAAGAATGTTAAGTGGGTTGTTTAGCCGCATTAGCCCATTAGCTAGTGAGTGCATTATAAGCTTAAACATAGACATCCTTGGGCCCAAATTTAATTTGCACGTGATGACATTTTCTATATACCAAATTTCGTTTACTTATTTAGGGGTGTTATTCAATCAAGGTTTTTAATAAAGTTTAAATCTATTCACAGTCAATTGTTATTCAATGATTAATTTTAAATCCGTTTTAAAAATCCAATGTTATTGATTCTTGTATTTATAATCCTTTCGTTAAAGGAGTTTGAAATCCATTGTTATTCAATTAAAGATTTGAATAAGCTAATTAAAATCTTACGTTATTCATGTTTAAAAGATTCTTACAAAAGATTTTAGGTAAAAGAGTTTAACTGAATTTAAAACTAATTTTATGTGTAAAATATAGCAATCAAAATCTAACATTTTACCCTCAAATTTACAATCTTTCGTGACATCCTCTTTCATTTCCCTCCATCTTTTTCCTCCTCACTTTTCTATCTCTTTTCCCTCCTAATTTCTTTATTTTCCCCTCCTCCATTACTCTATTTACCTTTGCCACATCTCTCTCTTTTCCCTGGTCACATCTCTCTCTCCTCCCTCTCCGTAAGTTCTTCTTCACACATAAAACTGATTTATTTTTGTATATTGTTAATTTTTCTGGATTAGAAATCGTAATTCGTCTTTCTGATTTTTGTTTTGGTGTTGAGGATTAGGTTTGTTTGCTTTATTGAATCTTGTCGCCATGTTTATAGAGACTAGTGAGATTATTTACGTTGGTTATTGTTAAATCATTTTGGATTAGCTTATTATATGTTCTAGGTATAGAAGTTTGGTCAACAATTTAAGACTCGTGGTTCTTTTATTATGGTTGAGATTCATGTTCTAATTTTAGTTTATGTGTTTGAAGTTTTGGATTTAACTGTTTATTTTGATTTAACTGTACGTTTTGGAATGATGGAACAAACATTTTATGAGGAAGATGACTCAGATGTAGACATTATGTTATTGATGCTTGTGGGATCTTTTACTACGTATGAGAATCAAATTGAACGTCCGATTCGGCGACCACGAGAGAAGAGCATGATTATATACAAAGAGCTTTGAAAGCGAATCCTATTCATTTTCGGCAATTGTATCGTATGTATCCTGATGTGTTTGCAGATTTATGCTATCTTATCAGAACGAAGACAGGTTTGGAAAACACACGATATATGTGTCATGAAGAGATGCTTGCTACTTTTTTGATGACAGTTGGCCAAAGTTCAAAATATTGTCACACGATTGACACTTTTAAGAGATCAAAGTTCACAGCAAATACAAATTTTCATAAGATTCTCAGAGCTTTGAACACGTTCGCACCAAGTTTGATGGCCAAGCCTACTCATACAATACCTGAAAAAATAAGAAAAAGCACACGATTTTATCCTTACTTCAAGGTACTTATCTTTTCTGTTTGAATATTATGTCTACTAAATTTATATATTAATAGTTTTAAATTTATTTAGGATTGTATTGGAGCTATTGATGTCACACACATTTATGCGATGGTAAAAGGTCCTGAAAAAACAAGTTACCGTAATCGAAAAGGATTCCTTTCGAAAAACGTACTAGCTGCTTGTAACTTTGATCTTGAGCTCATGTATGTTTTAAATGGATGGGAAGGTTCGGCTCATGATTCAAAAGTTCTACAAGATGCCTTAACAAGAAGAACTAACAGACTGCAAGTTCCAGAAGGTAAGTTATAATTCAGGTCTAGATTATATGATAATAATTGAAATAATATTCTTAAATCAAGTGAGTTATATGTCTTTTGGTGTTTCAGGAAAATATTATTTAGCTGATTGTGGATTTGCAAACCGGCTTAATTTCTTAGCTCCATTACGAAGTACTCAGTATCATTTACAAGAATTTCGTGGTGAAGGACGTGATCCAGCAAATGAAAATGAACTATTCAACCTTCGCCATGCATAGAAACGTCATCGAGAGGATTTTTGGTATATTTAAATCTCGGTTCTTGATTTTTAAATCAGCACCACCATTTTCTTTCAAGACCCAAGCAGAGATAGTTCTTGCGTGTGCCGGTTTACATAACTTTCTTCGTAAAAGATGTCGGTCAGATGAATTTTCTAGTGATGAAGAAGATGACGAAGAAGATGATGAAGAAACCGAAAATCAGAATTCCGAAGGGAATGATGGTGTTGAGACCCAAGATCAAGAAAGAGAATTGGCAAGACAATGGAGGGCGACCATAGCTGCAGATATGTGGAGAGATGCTACTAATATTGGTAGCCAGAGATAATTCATTCATTAGCTTGTTAGGTATATATTTTTATGATTTTTGTTTTTGTTTTGGTGGCTATTTTTTCGATGTGTTTGGACTTGCACCCCTTATGAATTTTTCTTAGAATTTTAACTTGTTTTTAAAAAGGTTGCTATACGTATATGTTTTAGCTTGTTTAACTTTTATATTGATACTTCTCTTGAACTTATACATATCTGTAAGTTTTATGCGTTAATTTTTTAACTTGTTTAAAAGAACAATATATTGATAACTTGTAAGCGATAACACATCATATCAATATCTAGAAGATTATCATGATCATTAAAATATTTTATATCACAAGTTTTGTTCTTATAGCTTATCAACTCAATGTTTATCTTTATCTACAGAACTTCATGTTTATCTTTATATATAACTCTATGTTTATCTTTAACAACGATCTCTCTCTATATATACATACATCTCTCAAACATAAAGATCATCAAACTCAAGAAAAAAGGTTAGTGTATTATTTTACTATTTTCCATTGTTATTATGTTTTAAGTTTGTTAGAATTAGGAGTGTTATAGTACATGTTAATTAGTAATTGTTTCCCATCAAATCTTTATTTTGTGCATTCACGTTCAATACTCTCTATTTTGCTCAATCATTTTCATTTTTTTTATTTTGTTTTGAATCTGTGTTTCTTTTTTTCATTCATGATTAGTTATCCCTAAACATTACTATGGAAGATTCACAAAAAACAAAAAAAGGTGAATACAATCCGTGGACTCCAGATGAGACTAAGTTGTTAATACAGCTTCTAGTGGAAGGGATCAACCATAATTGGCGTGATTCTAATGGTAGCATAAGCAAATTAACTATTGAGACGAAGCTTCTACCAGATCTCAACAAAGGTGTTTGTCGTCCAAAAGATTACAAACATTATCAAAGCAGAATGAAATATTTAAAACAACAATACCAAAGTTGTGTCGATCTTCAACGTTATTCTTCTGGTTTTGGTTGGGATCCTCAAACAAAAAGATTCACAGCATCTGATGAAGTTTGGGATGGTTATTTAAAAGTAAGTCCCTCGTTAAAAACAAAATATTATTATATATACTATCTATTTTACATGTTATTAATATGTTCTTTTGTTTTCATAGGCACATCCCTCTGAGAAAAATCTACGTTATGAAACATTTGAATTTTTTGATGAATTTCAAATCATATTTGGGGAAGGTGTTGCTACTGGAAAAAATGCAATTGGATTAGGTGATAGTACGGATGCACGTACAAACAAAGCTGGAGGAGATTATGTGCCTGGTCTAGATGACATATATGAGTTAGATGGAACAACTCATCGTCATGAGTATCCGGAACATTTTGTACCATTTGATTCTCAGACAACTTCATAATACCGTAGAGAGAAGATTCAACCAAAGAAAAGAGCTAGATCTGAGAGAAGTGCTTCAAAAAAAGATGAAAATCCAGTGATGGCGATCAACAATCAAATCTTGAATCTAATACAACAAAAAGAAGAAAGACAACAAAAGGAAGCGGAGAAAAAGAAGAATAATGTTTGGGATTCTATAAAAGAAATTTCGGATTTGGAACAACGTATTCGTTACAAAGCACTTACCAAGATTTACCATTTGGGAATACAAGACGTTTTTGTGAGTATGTCAGTGGAAGAAAAGCTGGGGTGGATTCAAACCAATATGGAATGAATGTAGGTTTTTTTTCTTAGGTAGCTTATTTTTTTTACTTTTATTTTGTTTGTTACGTTTCTTTTGTGTTTCTAGATTATTTTTTTTGTTTTTGCTTTGATATTTTTATTAATAAAATTTAGTATTAAGAATTCAATTCTATTAGAATTCAAATGATATCATGTTGACTTTCTAAATACACTGTCATTGTATTTTAAATTTTAGATAACTCATATATCTTAGATTTTAAATAAGCTACAAAATTTAAAATCTGATCAAACTCAAATCTAATGGAATTGAGTTCAACTTATACATTGAATAACACCCCCTTAATAAGTTTTACTTAGGCATTCATAGATGATTTTAGTAGCAAAAAAACCCGAATTTCTATAAGTTTCAGAAATTACTCTGAATTTCGACTTAAAATGACACCAGTTATAAATTTTTTTTTTTTTGATTTACCTAATTTCAGAAGGCTCTTGCAAGAAAACATTTGTATAACATAAAAATAGAAGAAAGAAAAAAAATAATACTCAAACGAGAGAGAAGAACCCATACTTGCAGAAAAAACATACAATTATAGCCGAAATATGATTTTAAAATATGTAAAAATAGAAATTAGTATTATGGTATGAATCGATTTCGAATCATAATCTTTGGAAATACGAGGAAGCATTGTGAAAACGCGATTCATAAAATAGTAAAGTTGGATTTTGGAAGCGTCGATTTCAGTTTTGGAAGCGTCAACTTTGGAAACGTCGACTCCGGTTTCGGAAACTTCGATTCCAGTTTTGAAAACCAAATAGTTTTGGATTCTGAATTTTGGAAGCGTGATAAAGTAAATAATTTGGAGACATAGAGATAATTTGCTATTTTCTTAATTTAATTAAAAAGCCCAATCTTTTTTTATGGGTGGGGATAGATTTTGTATTATATATATGTTTTGTAGTATTTCCTTATTTTGTGGGTAGATAGGTAGGCTATTCTTATGTATATAAAGGGAGATTTTCCCAATGAATCAATGACATAATATTCAGCTTATTATGTTTCAAAAGAAAGAACATACATCGTTAATTTAGACTTCTAGCTTTCTTCTTCTCTACAAATGGAACCTAGAAAACCATTTGTTATAAACAAGATAAATCCAATCTTTTTACCTTTATGTATTAGATTTAGCTTCGAGATTTATCTTGGTTGAGTTATGTAAAAAGAAGTGTTTTGGGACTATGTCAAAGATAGAGCACGATGTCCTAGCATTTGTGGCAAAAAGATTGGTGTCACTGGTTTTATGAATAATCACAAAATACATATAATTGCAATCATATACTTTTTCAGAGAACCAATTCAAGCCCCTTAGTGAACTCACACCGTCATCGATCAGAATCTGCGTAGGATATGGTTACAAAAATGACTATACACATGAATTAATTAATAAATATCGTATAAATCAACGTTACCCATGCATGTATGTAAATTTGCATATTTGTAGTAATTTAATAGGAAAAGTTGCATACTTGATCGAATAGATAATAAAAGTAATTAAGAAAAGGACTCGTGAATATTTGTAGTAATTTAATGTTTTCTTTTGTGTGTGTGTAGATTATGGCTGATGAAATCCTTATCTCCACCCGATGGCAAAAAGCTAGTGATTAGTGAGCAAAATCCTTATCTCCACCCGATGGACAACACCTTTTTTTTGTTTCTAAATGGAATAATAATTAGTGAGCGAAATGGAATAATATAATTAGTGTAAAATATAGTTTGTCCATAAAAATTGTTCCACAATAAGGAAATCTGACGATTGCAGCAAATTTGTCTAAATTCCAAGAGAGGAATAATCCAAATGTCAAAGACCCAAAGATGCAATCATCACAAGAGTTTACTCTTTTGCATGAAGTATGAAGCTCGAATTTATAATAGGCATCGCTTCCATATTGCATATACTATGGATCTAATGCTCTTTTTTTGTTTCTTGCAAATTCGATAAAAAAATATTTATAAGTAAATCTTCTTTTATATATAGATAGGGTTTTGTCATTTTTCTCCGGCCAACGTCGGTCGTACTCTTGCTTTCTTTTATTGTAATTATTAGGTTCTATTTTCGCTAGGTTAGAAGGGATTGATTTCTGTATTCCTTTCGTTGTGTGGAGAAGTCTGTTTCGTGATGATGCCAATGGGTGTCTTGTCTAATATTCTGGTTGGTTTTGTTTAAAACTTCAATTTTTGTGATGGTTGGGGTAATGGAATCAGAAGAGTGTGGAATCAGATTTTTGTTTGCGATTTTGGTTGGCAATACAGAAATCAATCCCTTCTAACCTAGCGATTCCAAAATATATAACGGATGCAATGGCTTTTCCTTATATGATTTGAAAAACAAAAAAAAAACAATGTCAATATGGCATACATACCGTATCAGAGTGAGACGAATAGCGAAAAAAGAAAATAACAGCTTACAATGTATGTTAACGTGTAAGGCTTACCTTGAAAAGAAGCAACGTTAAAATTTGTTTCTTCTAATATTTTATCTTCAGTATATGGCACATATAGCTGGTTATGCAATAATTTATATTTCGATGTTTTGTACTTTGTAATCTTCTTTGTATTTCGGTATTTTAATGAAATTCAATCGTAAACAAAAAAAAATATAGATAGGTAACTATCAGATGTATCTCTTTTTAAATTAAAAATTAGAAAAAAACTTTTAAACTCCACCAAGATATTTATTCTAGCGAAGATTTTTTTTTTTTTTTCAGGTCCGTTTTGATCCATTCACTTTGCATTTTGGGATTCAATTTATCTTCCTAAACCCATGAAATGAAGTAAAAATTGTCACTTAACTTCAGAATCTAATTCCATAATTTTAGCATCTCAGTTTTGATTGTTATGCAACATGGATACTTCTATTGTAGACATGGCATCCTCCTACATTAAATATTAATATACTCAGGTTTGTAACCTGTTTCCAAGGCCTCAAAACTTCATGATTAACATAGGCTTCATCTTTATAAATACTTTTTACAGAAAAAAAAAAGAATACAGATTTAATTCTTAGTTCTAATGTTATTATGGTTATTACGATATATTATTAATAACTCATAGCACAGAGTTTTGTTATGATGACTTTTGAGGATGCAATGTTTAAATGGCAAGGCTGCAACTTTTGAGGATGACTTCTGAAAAGTAAGCTTCAATGTTTTTCTTCTTTAACTTTCCCTTAAAACTACAAATCCTCTAAATCCGGGAAGAAAAAGTTAGACAAAGGGAATTCGCTATACTTAAAAGAATAAACAATCTAATCGATTATCTAACCTAAATAGACGGATATCATTAAGTAATCTATAGCTTTGTGTAATATTAATATGATTATATGTAATGTAATCTTATTAATAGTATTATTCCATATACCCATGGGGATCACATATCATTGCATACGTCAGATTTGATATAGATTTGGGCTTTATACCTTTAGAACGTGCTCAAGTTCATAAGAATATTCCGCATCGCCATCGATCCTCTTCTTCGTTAACAACTACTACTTTTTTTTCTTTTTTTTATAACTGAGGTATGAATCCCAAAATAATCTGCAAGGCCTATAAAATTTCAGATATTCTTACCATTTAATACATTTATAGTGATAAAAAGGACTACACTTATGTTATGTATATGCTTACATATTTTAAGTTACCTAGAAACAACATTTCTACATGTAGGTATGGAAAAATTAAACAACTTTAAGAAATACTCTTATATATATAAGCCATATGAATCAAAAGAAAATGATTGCAACAATAGAAATCAAAGAACTTGAAGTAAGTCAAGAGACACAGTACTCGCATATCCTCACAAAAGGGGGTTATATTGATCTTGAACCATTTCGAAATCCGATGTTCAAAAAAAAAAAAAAAAAACCATTTGAAATCCAAAAAAAAAGAAGAAAAAATGATTTCACCACTAGATATGTTAAATGAAAAAGTCTACCGAAATGAATAATTTTTTTCCTAACATCGACTTACTTATTTCTGCAGGTCTATTCCAGACCAATTTTACATATTTTTATGTATTTTCTCCCGCTCGAAAAATCGCATGACTTACCCATTAACTGTTAGCAACGAGTTGCTGCTAATTATGGTCCCTCCTCACAGCTAGGAGAATTGCTCAATTGCCACTATGAACACTCGATGTTTTTGGTAGTTAAGACTACCTCTTTTTGTTGTTTTTCATTTCTTATATAGAAGCAAAGTACAAAAACGAATTGTTGATGAGATCACAAACGATCTCTCAACTTTAGGGAATAGAAAAGTGGTTGATTGGTTCCTTACAAATAGGAAGACCAAAACAACTTATTTGATAAACTGAAAAGATACGATAAGATCAAGTGTTGACTTAATCTTCTTATTTGCTAAAATAAAAGATACGATAAGGATAAACATTGATCAAGTATCGACTTAATCAACATACTTGCTGTTTGGTTTTCTCTCCCTAACAGACCGTATCCTCTCCTCCACGTCACCATCCTTGTCAGCAATAGCTCCGCTATTCCGGTCTCATCGATCATTACTCCCCCCGTTAAAATGAACCTTGTACCCAAGGTTCAGTTCTGGAAAACTGAGCTCAAGCTGCGCCGTGTCTTCCCAAGTAGCTTATGACAATGGTAATCCTTTCCACTGCACCAAAGATTCACGTACGGTTGCTTGACCGTGCTCTGCTTGTCGATGATCCAGAAACGCTTCCGGTTGAAGACGCAGGGCACCATTAGTTCGCAGCGGTGGTAAGGAGCCCGCCGTCGGTGTGTCACTGCCCATTCGAAGCTTAAGTTTGTATACATGAAACACAGGATGAACACGACTGCCCTCCGGTAACTTGAGCCGGTACGCCACTGGTCCGATTCTTGCATCAATCTCGAACGGCCCGTAGTAACGGTTGGAGAGTTTCTGTGATGTTCTCCTGAATACAAACTGTTGGCGATACGGTTGCAGACGCAAGTAAACCCAATCTCCCACAGAAAACTGAACATCCCTCCTCTTAGCATCAGCGGTGTGTTTCATTCTGTTGTTTGCCGATTCCAAGTGCTTTTTAAGCTCCTCTAATATCTCATCTCGTGACAGAAGTTGTTCATCCAACTCAGTGATGATAGTGGACCCTACTTCATAAGCTGGTATAGGTGGTGGTGGTCTCCCGTAATAAAGCTTGAAATGGCGACATTCCAATAGAGACGTGGTAAGTGGTATTGTACCAGTATTCAGCCCAAGGTAAAAATCCACTCCACTGTTTGGGACGGTGATGCACAAAGCATCGGAGAAATAGCTCGATGCATCTGTTCACCACCTCCGTTTGCCCGTCTGTTTGAGGGTGGTACGCCGAGGACATACGTAACTGTGTACCTGAGTGTTTCCAAAACTCACGCCAAAAAGAGCTTACAAAAACGGGGTCACGGTCGCTAAGGATTGAGCGTGGTAGGCCATGAAGCTTCACCACGTTCTCATGCAATAAACTTGGTGGCCACCGAGCGAGCTGTGTAAGGATGCGCTAAGGCAATGAGATGCGCTGCTTTGCTAAGTCGATCCACAACCACCATAATAGAAGTATGTCCTTCAGATTTCGGTAAGCCATCAACAAAGTCCATAGACACATCCTCCCATACATGACCCGGAATAGGCAGAGGCTGCAATAACCCCGCTAGTGCTAGTTTTTCCGACTTCGCCTTTTGACAAGTATCACAAGCTGCAATATAATCTCGGATTGTCTTGTGCATAGAGGGCCAATAGAATTGTTGTGCTAACCTTTTAAACGTGCGCAAGACTCCCGATGGCCTCCCAACGGTGTATCATGATATTCTTGCAGCAACGTGGTGATGAAAGATGACTTTGGTGGAATGACTACCCGATTGTTGTAGTAAAGCAAACCATCTTTTCGCGAATAAGGGAGACCTGGTGACTTATCTGCAAGCTGTCCCACCCTAATCATATACTCGTCTGACTCACCAACCTTCCTCAGCTCATCCCATAAACTCCTTTGTTGAATAAAAATCGCATTCAAAACTGGGCTATCTAAACGTCGTGAAAGTGCATCTGCGGCTGCATTAGCTCTTCCCGGCTTGTACACAATTTCATAATCATAACCAACAAGCTTACCCATCCATTTTTGTTGTTCAGGTATGAGGATCCTTTACTCAAGAATGAAACGCAAGCTTTGCTGATCAGTCTGGATGGTGAATCGTCGGCCCAACATATATGGTCGCCATGTTCTGATCGCAACGACAATTGCAAGCATCTCCCTTGCATACGTTGACCAATTACGTTTTGCCACTCCCAACGTTCGGCTCATAAACGCAATCGGTCTGCCCAGCTGAGACAACACGGCTCCAATTCCCTCCCCTGATGCATCCGTCTGGATTATAAAGCTTGCCATGAAGTCCGGCAATGCTAACGTCGGTGTCGTTGTCATTGCGGTATTCAAGTTAGAGAAAGCCGCTTCAGCCTCCTCATTCCATTCGAACTTGCCCTTCTTCAGCAGATTCGTCAATGGTCTTGCGATTATACCGTAATCTTTGATGAATTTACGGTAATAGCCAGTAAGACCCAAAAAACCTCGGAGCTCGGTAATCGTTGTCGGAGAAGGCCACACCAGCATCGCTTGAATCTTACTTTGATCCACCTTTACTCCATCACCTGATATTATGTGACCCAAATACTCCAATTCCTGCTTTCCAAACTCGCATTTATTGCGCTTAACAAACAGTTGATGTTTTTTTAGGATATCGAAGACGATGCGAATATGAACGAGATGCTCCTCCCACGTTCTGCTGTAGACCAATATATCATCAAAAAATACGAGAACGAATTTTCTTAAGTGCTCACGAAATACCGAGTTCATCAGAGATTGGAACGTCGATGGCGCGTTGCATAGCCCAAACGGCATGACCATGTATTCGTAGTGGCCGTTGTGGGTGCGAAACGCGGTCTTGTGTATGTCCGGAGGGTGAACTCTGACTTGGTGGTACCCTGCGGTGAGATCGAGCTTTGTGAATATCTCTGCTCCGTGAAGCTCGTCCAACATATCATCCACCGTATGAATTGGGAACCGGTCCTTAATGGTTGCAGCGTTCAAGGCTCGATAATCGGTGCAGAATCTCCATGACCCATCCTTCTTCTTCACCAATAGCACCGGTGATGAAAATGGGCTGGAGCTTGGTCGGATTAGCCCTGCCGACATCATCTCGCGAACTTGACGCTCAATTTCTTCTTTCTGGAAATAAGCATATCGATAAGGGCGGACATTGACGGGGTCTGAACCTTCTTTTAGCATAATCCGGTGCTCGATTTCACGAGATGGTGGTAGCTCAGTCGGAATCTGGAAAATCTCGTCAAAATCGTGAAGAAGACGACTCAGCTCGTCATTGATAGAAGAAACGCTGTCGTTCTCTTTTTCTTCGTGAAAGCATAAAGCAAAGAGAGTATGGCCCATTTTTATCTCTTTAACAACTTCCTCCTTATGGGCCTCTTTAATGCTTCCATTTTTAAGCCCATTAACAACTCTTTGCTCACCAGCCCACGTGAAGCTAAGAGATTAGGCTTTCCAATCACACATAGTTGGGCCCAAAGTTTCCAACCACTGGATGCCGAGCACAACGTCAAGACCCGTCAAGGGCAGAGAGAATAAATCGACGGTAAAATTTGCACCACCGACTTCCATGGCGACTTTCCGGTAAGAACCTTTGCAGCATAAAGGAAAACCGTCAGTGACCCAAACATTGAATGGTTGCGCCGTAGTGATCTTCAGGTTCAATTTATTCGCCGCTCTTTCAGTGATAAAATTGTGCGACGAACCGCTATCAATGAGAGCCACCACGCTTTGTCGATTGATTACCGTCATTACTCGCATCGTCTTAGAAGCTCCCGATCCATGTAAGGCATGTAAGGTAATTTCAGGTTCATCGTCCTGCGATTTGATCTCGTCACTCTCTTCCTCCTCTTCATCTCCTCCCTCCATGAGTAACAGTTGTGGTTTGCGACAGCGATGTCCCAGCGTATATTTCTCATCACAGCTGAAACATAAGCCGAGGGTCCTCTTCTCTTCAACTCCTCCCAGCTCAATTTTTTTGGTGTTTGTTCTACTGGTTCACGATTCCGGCTTGTTTGGTTTGGTGAGAAGCTCTGATTGAATGGGCGTGAAACCATAGATCCCCTTCGTTGGCGTTGGAGTTGAGCGTCTTGTAACCTTGCGTAGTTAATCACCTCCTTGAGAGTTTTAGGTCGGAACATTCGGATTCCGTCCGCAATGGCCGGTTTCAGCCCGCCCATGAAAGTACCAACAAGAGCAGCTTGTGACCAACCATGGACCTTGTTTTGCAGCCGTTCAAATTCTTCTTGATAATCACGCAGCGATCCCGTTTGGCGTACATGAGACAATGCTTCGTGAAAATCTTCTCCATCCGTTGGTCCAAATCTCGCCCAAAGCTCCTCCTCAAACACCTCCCACGTGATGCGAATTTGATCCTCTCGGAGAGCCTTC
>PKMM01033437.1:141413-176148 GCA_002933915.1 Eutrema heterophyllum
AAAACGTGTTCTACCTAACTGGAAACAATCGACGTCTACTCGTCGTTAATCTACATCGAATTCTGATCGTTGTAATATCGATGTAAAATTACATCGATTTTACAACGTAATTTGCGAAAGTGATATTCGTCGTAAATCCGTCGTAATGTTACATCGAGTTTACGACGAATTTCAAAATCGTCATATAATCGTCGTAATGTCGTCATCAAATTACGACGACACATTTTTACGACGAATGTACAACGAATACATAATTCGTCGTAATTCCGTCGTAATGTCGTCGTAAATTTACATCGATTTAAAATCGTCGTAAAATTTCGTTGGTAATTGACTGTTTTCTTGTAGTGATACTTGAGACTGCCGTTGATGACAAAAAGAATGACAACTTCCGACTACCTCCCCCGCTAATCGAGAATATTAGGAAAAGAATCTCTACATGGATGGCTAAAGCTCTTTCGTTTGTTGGACGCTTACAACTCATTCGGTCGGTAATTTTCAGCATAACTAACTTCTGGATTTCTGCATTTCGATTGCCAAAAGCTTGCATTCGAAAGATAGATAAGCTTTGTTCGGCTTTTTTATGGTCGGGTCCAGCTTTGAACCCAAAGAAAGCTAAGGTGGCTTGGAAAGATGTTTGTATTCCAAAGGACGAAGGTGGATTGGGGTTGAGGTCTATAGAAGAAGCAAACAAAGTCTGTTGTTTAAAGTTAATATGGAGGATTCTATCGTCTACAAACTCTTTATGGGTTAACTGGGTGAATATGCATCTCATCAGAAGTGGTTCATTATGGTCGGTTAAAGACACTACTACATTGGGATCTTGGATGTGGAAGAAGATCTTAAAGTATAGAGAGATGGCAAAGAACTTCCATGTGGTTCAAGTGAAGAACGGGAATAAGACATCATTTTGGTTTGATTCTTGGTGTACTTTGGGTTGCCTATATGATAGACTTGGTGGCTGTGGCTTCTTAGACATGGGCATATCAAAGCAGGCTACAGTTGGACAAGAACTAGATATATTGATGTGGCGAAGTGGAAAAGGAAAGAAGGGCAATTCAAACCAAAGTTCGTGTCGAAAGAAACTTGGAGACAAATTCGATCCGCTAGACCAAGAGTGAATTGGTACAAAGGGGTTTGGTTTTGTCAAGCCACGCCTAAGTACTCGTTTATGGTATGGTTATCATTTTACAACAAATTAGCGACGGGAGATAGGATCAAGAAGTGTGAATGCTAACACAAGATGTGTATTTTGCGATGATCCGATGGAGACAAGAGATCATTTGTTTTTCTCTTGTACTTATACGAGGAAAGTGTGGGAGAATCTAGTGAAAGGGTTACTAAAGGACCAATTTTCATGCGAGTGGGGGTATATTGAAGACGTGCTCATCACCCAGACGCGAGATAGCACAACTGCCTTTCTGGTAAGGTATGCTTTCCAAATCTCCGTCCATTCGATTTGGAGAGAAAGGAACAACCGTCGACATGGGGAATTCCCTTCAACACAGTTCAGGCTTACAAAGATGATAGACAAAAGTATTCGAAACCAACTATGTTCGATCCAAAGCAATGGAGATATGAGATACGAGGATGGATTGAGAACATGATCTAAGAATAGATCTTGCTTAAGATTGAAAATGTCTCAATGAAAGTTGTAAAAACGTTATTTTTCTTTTGAGTATAATTTAACATTAGATTCAAAAAAAAAAAAGAAGTTTTAAGTGGACTTTGGTTTATCAGAAGACCGTCGTATGGCTCATCCTGGTTCACGTGATGTTTGGTTTACAAACCGCGGGCCCTGCCCCGTTTTACCCGTCACAGGTTTCCAAAATGCGGGNTCCACGGGTCTTGCTTGTTCCTAACCCGGGGGTATCGGATGTAGGAAACCTGGTCCGCTTGTGAAGCAAGAATAAATGGATCGTATTTCCGATGTCGCTTTCCAGAATGAACAGATGTAACACCGAATTCGTCTTGACGTAGACCTTCCACTGGATCATACCAATCGCAATAGAACACAATGCACCTCAAACCAACCATTCCTGGATATTTGACTTCTAATATTTCGCGGAGTACACCGTAGTAGACAAATTCTCCGGATGTAGACGATATACCGTAATTGGATGTTGTCCTTGAGCTCCCTTCACGATAAGCCTTAAAAGCATACCCTCGAGTGCAATACATCGGATAAACACTTGGAACAAAAGAAGGGCCACGCACCATCTCAACTAACCACGTGGGAAATTCTACCCCGGTAGTAGNTATTATTTAAATATTTGCGGGTTACCCACGGGTCCTCGCGAATTCAAGTGGGGCGGATGCGGGTCTAGTATTTTATGTCTACAAATTTAACGGGGCGGGTCGAAGCTGGTCAAAAAAAAATTCAATCTGTGCGGGGCGGGTCTAGCGGGGTGGGTTTTACTCGCTTGACAGGCCTAACCACGGATTGCAATATCTTTTGACGGTGTGGATTAATCGAATCCTATTGGAAAAGTTAAATTTCTGGCTTGGATAAGGTGTAATCGGATATATCCCGAGTCTAGAAAATTCTTTATTCGGAGCTTCCTTCTGAATGGGTTTGGGATTGTAAGAAGAACGAATGGATACCCTGTCGCATTGGTTTTCCGTCTGCACATAGTATAGAAAAATTGTCTAATTCATGCTTGTGAGGCTTATTATTTACATTGTTGCATGTCCGAAGAGGACCGTGTTTGTATATGGACATAATGACGGTTGATGGTGTTGTTCATCCTACTTTCAATGAAGCTTGTTGCATGTTGGGTTTGGCTTCTCTTAATAATTAGTATGTAGGTTTCTTGGGGAGCAAGTAGATGGGTTTCAGTTTTGATTGCTATACCAAATTCTTATTTGGGTTATTATGTTTGGTTTTGTTTTAGATTTCATTTACGGTTGCATTTATTTTGTTTTCGAATAATGTCTACTAATTGTTTTGGTTTAATATTATTAAATTTTTATTATTGTTAAAAAGAAATTTGTTGAATCTCTAGACCGTCCCATTTTTTTGCCATGTCCTAAAATAAATAAGACGATTGAAAAAGACAAACCAAGTTAAACCATTATTTAAACTCATGTTAATTTCTGTTTTCGTAAAAAACTTACCGCAAAAACAAATCACAACAATACGTTGGGATTTATTAATATTAGGTGGTTTCTTATTTTATTTTTTCCAAATTTTTATTATTTTTAATATTGGATGGAGCTCTTATGCACCATTAGTATCTTCTGCATAGGTGTGTTTATAACAATTCAACTCTTTATACAGTATCTACTAGATACAAAAACTCACTTATCAGGCTTCCATAACAATTCAACTCTTTATATTTTCTAAGGCTGTTCAAGCTTTTGTCCGTTTCTTCTTCTCTCTTTTTTCTTTTATAAGCTTCAACAGTTGCTACCAATACAGCCCTTAATAAAGTCAAGAGACACAATAATCCCATATCCTGACAAAAAGGCCAAGAAAGATCTAAGGGTCTCTATATATTTATTTCAAATTTTTGTAACACCCCAGAAAATTTATATTGAGTTCTCTGGTCTAAAATAACAGGAAGACTATAAAAAAACATACCTTCTTCTTTTTTGGCTTTGATTTAGAAGATTTTCTGTTGCTATTGATATCCACATTTGAGATAGTGCCTGCCAAAAAATATAAGAAAGAGTTCTTATTATCACACACACACACACTCACAGGCACAAAAGATAAAAAGGCAGAATTAATGGGAGTGTTACATCAGTAACACCAATCACCCTCTTGACGATCACGTTTTTTTTATATATATATAATGGCCTTGTGACATCACGATAAACAAACCCTACATTATTAATATGATAATTCCGATCCCACATCAAAAATATAAAAGGACCAACACTATTATATAAGAAATATGAGCTAATCTATTCATTGCCAATTGTTTTGAGTTGGAAGTCCATAAACCCATATTTAATATGGTAGCAGAGCCTCGTTTGTTGACCCAAATAGGATGACCAAAAAATGGTTTATTACCGGTCTTAAAAATAAGATTCGGTTCGAGATGAACCGATAAGAACCATCATCTCGAAAAAACGTGTTAAGATCCATTAGTTTTGAGTGGGAAGCCAATAAACCTACATTTAACACATATGGACAGTAAACAATGAAAAAAAAAAAAGAAGAAAAGGGAAATTATTAGAGTTTTAATATTGTGAGTGTGATATAGCGTGGACACACCAGTGTTCAAAATATAGCTTATATATATAGTGGCCAGAGGATGCTATTGTGAACCAAGCTGAGAAAGAGCTTTTTAGTAACAAGAAAGACAGAGAAAAGAGAGAGGAGAGAGAAGAGAGACAGAGAGAGATGAAAATGATGCAAGAGGAAAACCGAAAGGGTCCATGGACAGAACAAGAGGACATCCTTCTGGTAAATTTTGTCCACTTATTTGGAGATCGGCGATGGGATTTTATAGCAAAAGTATCAGGTTTGAAGGTGGAGGGAGAAAGATAAGAATAGGTAAGGAGCCTCCATTAATGAGCTAGTTTTGGTTGTAGGTTTGAACAGAACAGGAAAGAGTTGCAGGCTAAGGTGGGTTAATTACCTGCACCCTGGTCTCAAACGTGGCAAGATGACGCCGCAAGAAGAGCGTCTCGTCCTTGAGCTTCACGCAAAATGGGGAAACAGGTCTGATCCATCTGAGAAACAAAGAAAACTTGGTTACAAGAATCATACTTAAAACAATTTCATCTATAAATATATATGCAGGTGGTCGAAAATAGCTCGGAAATTGCCGGGACGAACAGATAACGAGATAAAGAATTACTGGAGGACTCATATGAGGAAGAAGGCTCAAGAAAAGAAGCGCCCCATGTCCCCAACTTCCTCATTCTCAAACTGCTGCTCTTCGTCTATGACCACTACCAATACTCAAGATGTGTCGTCCCAGTCGCGGAAATCTTCTGGGAAGGCAAGCTTTTACGACACTGGAGGATCCACCGAGGAGAGGAATCAAGAAACCGAAGATGGATACTCGATGGATGACATATGGAGAGAGATTGATCACTCTGCAGTAAACATTATTAAACCGGTTAAAGACATCTACTCAGAGCAAAGCTTTTGCTTAAGCTACCAAACTCTGGCTTCTCCATCATGGGAAAGCTCATTGGATTCAATATGGAACATGGATGCAGATAAAAGTAAGATGTCTTCCATTGCAATTGATCAGTTTCCTTTCTGTTTCCAACACAGTAGATCGCCATGGTCGTCAGGTTAGTTAGGAATTTGATTCATTAAAAAAACTCTGTTTATATTATGTTATATAGTTATATATATACAGAATAAAACCTAACGACTGTAATATTTTTGTTTTGATGAACACAAAAACAGCCTAAGTCTGTAATAATCTCATGTGTAGTAGTACTAAGTAACCAGCCTAAGTTTGTGCTTCTTTTTAATATCTTAGTTTCTAGAGTGAATGAGAATAAGTCTTGTGATCCCACTTTCTTGGTTTTTTTTTCCTTTTTTCAATGTGTAATACTACAAGCCAAGACTCTAAATTCCAAAGTAAACGAGTCTTAAATTTTCATAAGTTTTCCAAGTATAATCACATCCTAAATGATGCAGCTAAAAGGCTATATATATCTTACTAAGAGTCTTTCCTTTTTGGTGATGATAATCTCACAACAAGCAGACAAAATTAGCAAATTTGGACAAGTGATTAGAATCAATTTTTGAATCTTTTGATATGGCATATACAGTTATACACTATCATTTGGTGATTTAGTAACCAGTGATTAGAATACCATTTATCGTAATCATAAGTAAACCAAGCAGAAAGAACTGGACCACATAGACTAATAATACCAAATCAGAAGAATCCAATTCGGTGCTAATTAAAATCAGAAAGCAAATAAAACCGCAAAATTCATCAGTAAAATCATACGTTCAGGGCATAATTTTTCATCGGAAACAGTTTGGCTCGATCATCGAACCGAAAGCTCGGTTTTTCAATCCGGTTCGCAGAATTGAAAGATCGTAATGAAGCAAACTCAGCGACGGAGTTAATCAAAGAACGATTCAGGAACTTACCGGCGCCATTAATAGACGCGCCATTAACAGACAACTGCAAAAAAAAAAACGAATCATCTTCAGAAATCTGTGAGGCCCATTCCATGCATTTCGTACCCACCAGAAAGTCCTCCCATAAGGGTGATGAATCCCTAAAGATCTCATCGGGCACAACAACAGAGCCAATACCATCTTCCATTTTAACCTGCACGTCATACTTAGTCATCACCTTCTTCTTTTGAACTATATTAACCCACGATCTTGTTGACTCTGTCACTCCCCGGGGAGATTCACCATGAACCACTGGCGGGATAGTTTCCCTCCTTATGGGAGGTTGACCAACGCCAACGGCAACATTATCAGTCGCCCCTGCAACAGAGTTTGAAATTACCTCATATCCTCCAATCTCTGTTTCTCGAGTTGACTCTGCTTCCACATCCATTTTTGCTTTCTCACCAGCACCCGGACCGTCAATAGAAATCACTGTACCTTCATACTTCTTCGGATCATCAACTGGCCGAGGCGGAGAGCCTACCAGCGAACCCATGTCGTGAGAGAGGAGAGGAGTCGTTGAAATCATCTATGCTTTTTCACCACCAACAGAACCGTCAAGAGTTTCCATCAAACTTCCAGCCTTCGTCGGATCATCACCAGCTCCTCGCCGAGGTGGAGAGCCTGCCTGCGAAACCATGACCGTCTTTGCCTGAGATCAGGCGAAGAAAATTCTTCCCGCACTGTAGCAGGCTCTCCGATAAGCGGTTGGACAGCGAGATACCTCTCATTTGCAGGAAGACTACAACTTATCTCCTCTGTCATTCAAAGCCTCACAAACTTCTGGATGTCTGCCTTTAGGCTTCCAAAAGCGTGCATCGGCATCGATGAGATTGACAAGCTATGCTCTTGCTTTTCTATGGTCAGGTCCGGAATTAAATTCAAAAAAGGCAAAGATATCTTGGAAAAACGTTTGTAAACCCAAAGAAGAAAGAGGTTTGGGGTTAAGATCCCTCATAGAAGTGAATAAGGTATGTTGCCTCAAATTGCTATGGCGAATTATTTATGCTAGATTGTCTCTATGGGTTGATTGGGTGCAGATGTTTTTGATCCGAAAGAGATCTCTCTGGTCGATAAAAGAAACTACTTATCTAGGCTCTTGGATGTGGAAAAAGTTGCTTAAATATAGAGAAATGGCAATCACATTGACGAAGGTTGAGGTACACAATGGAGCTACAACCTCTTTTTGGTACGATAATTGGAGTCCTCTTGGCCCTCTGCTCATACATACCGGTATAAGAGGATGTATAGATATGGGAATTGACATCAACTCAACGGTGGAGAAGGGGCTCTTGTCTCATCCTTGTCGCCGTCATCGTGTGGAAATTCTGAACCAAATGGAGGAGGTGATAAAAACGAAACGGCAACAAGGAATATCAGAAAATACAGACGTGGTTCTTTGGCGATGGAAAGGGGAAAAATACAAACCTACCTTCAGCTCTAAAATGACATGGAAGCTATTGCGAACAGCTAAACCTATAAAAGAGTGGTATAAGGGCATTTGGTTTCAATACGCTACGCCAAAATACTCATTACTATCTTGGATTGCCATTCACAACAGATTATCGACGGGTGATTGAATGTTGACTTGGAATATGGGAGCTACAGGAGCGTGTATCTTCTGCCAAGGCTTGGAAACTCGAGATCACCTTCTCTTCGAATGCTCTTTCTCGGCTGAGGTTTGGTCTGGTTTGACAAAAAAATTGATTGGGGTTAGTTACTCAAATCGATGGGAAGAGATCATCAAGACGCTCACAATATCTGGTGTAGAACGAATCAAGATGTTCATCTACATATCTTTCAGTTAACGGTTCATTCCATTTGGAGAGAAAGAAACGGAAGAAGACATAGAGAAGATCATAACCTTCCTACAGGTTTAATTCGACTGATAGACAAACAGATTAGAAATCGCCTAACGTCAATTCGAACCCTGGGCGACGGAAGATATGAGAAAGGAATGCAAATGTGTTTGGCGACTCGTTAACTAAATCTCAGTTTTAGAAAAATTCTAAATTTAAATTTCAAATGCAATCGTTGTAAAAAACATTGTTTTTTTTTGGATTTGAATTAATTTAACATCTAAATTCAAAAAAAAAGAAAAAATAAAGAGGTATATTGGGTTAAATATCTTATCATGCTGAAAAGGATGGTTAAAATCTACGTTATAAAGAACGAAGGGGATCTCTCCAACTTTGACATTTGTCCCCCCCTTATTGGTCATTTGTTTTTTAATTAATTAATAATACTTTATAATTATTCTCCTTTTTTCATCAAACATTAATATTTATAATTACATAAATTAGTAAGAGAAATAGTTACAACATTTATCGAAGAACAATAGATAATAAATTATGGAGAAGTAGTTTCCGCAACGGCGCTAATAGTCAAACTATTTTTTTTACCAATAAATTTAACATTTTAACTTAAAATATAAGTGAAAAAGGATAAATCATGGAAAATATGACTATAGATTAAGAAAGTTTTAAACAATTAAAATAAAAATTATAATAAAAACCATAAGACAAAAGAATATTCAATAAAAGAATTGAAGAGATAACAAGTTATCAATAAAGAAGAGAAGAAGAAAACAAATAAAAAACATAAAAGGCGGAAACTCAGATAAATACAATAATTTAAAAGCGTAGAAAAGAGAAATGGAATAGTGAAATGTATGTGAGAATAAAAACTCAAAATGGTAAATTGATAAAGTTTAAAATTGTGAAGAACAAATGGAAGAGATTACTAAGGTCATTATAAAAAAAGATACAAGATAATATTGAAGGTTCATCGATTCCTCGAGTAGTGTCGTCGAAGAAGAGGTATTGGTAATCGATCTGCTATGGCGACAACCAGTCCAGGAAGAGGCCATGATCGCCCCCGCCGTAGATGCAACCTCATCCATCTCTGTCTCTGAGGATGACACGAGTTGGGAGTATGGTGATTCATCAACCTAACGAAGACGAGATCTCCGACGATCTTCCAGCGATGATTCGTTTTGGAATAGTAATGATCGCGGTTCAATCTCCTGAATAACAAAGGGCAAGGCTAAAGGGTTCAGACAAGAAAAGGAGCAAGAGAGGTGCTTAAATAGCCGAAGAAGAGGATTCTTAATCGAACGGCGACATGCCAGCTTGTTTTAATGGGGCATGCGGCGTCGGGAAAGGGGCATCACCAAGCGGGTCCGGTGAAGATAAGTTTAGGTTCAATGGTTAATCAGGGTCAGCCCCAGCAACATCAAGCGCAAGTGCAACATGTATTTACCGGTGGTGGAATGGCTGCATCGCCGTTTATGCTAGGGAACCAATACCATCCAGTTTATGTCACCAGAATGTTGGGGAATCCAGTTTTAGTAGCAGCAGCCAGAGGAAGTTACATGTATATGATGGTGGCGAGTGCTCTAACCCATGGTGGGTTGAGCCATGATTTGTTGCAGTCGAGCCAGATGGGTGGTATTGGTGAGCCAGGCGTTGGTTATGGTCTATCAGTTCTGGGATCTTACTTTATAGGCTAGAGCCTGCCTAATGCTTATCCTGATTCGGATACCGAAAAATGCGAGAATGGTAAAGATTCTGATGCTGGCGGCTCGTTTCATGGCTACTCAAACTATTAATGGTACGTTCTCGTTGTAACCTCTTGTGTTTTATAGCAAATCATGTGCTCATATTGTGGTTTAAATGTATTTAAATAAGCATATGTTGCATGATTCATAGTAGAAACGTATGTATTTGGATTAATGGATAGATATAATGGGTTACGACTTTGTGGTAGTAATCGGAATATCAGCTGACATGATGTTTCTCTAGATCTGCATTTGTTACGAAGATTTTTTTTTAAAAGCACCAAAAACTTCTAAATAAAAATACCAGCGCGTTTGTGCGGGGACTCACCTAGTTTAAAAATAAAACTTGCCTACATAATTAACAATATTATCATGCTTATGTGTTATTATAAGAGAGTTTTTAAGATTAATATTAAAATAATCATAAGAAACTAGACTATTTATAATTATAACTTATACCACTCACATTAATTTGGTTAGAAAATAGTTTATATTAATTAGTTATTTAATATTCAGCATTTAATCTATAAAGATATCTTATATCTTCCTTTTGCTACCAAAATATTTATTGAAAATTTAGTATATCACCGTAACTATTTCTTTAAACATTGTATTTTTTCTCTCATATTTGTTTGATCTTATTTTTAGAAAAAAAAACTAAATCATCACATCATCCATATAATTAAAAAATCTATATTTTTTTTTGTCGACTAACAATTTCATTGATATTAAATCGAGATTACAAATTCGATATACAGAACTTTCAGAAAGCAAATTATTACATAATCAGATATATGTGTCATACATTGAGAAAGATACATTAATTAGAATAAGTGAATTTGACGATGCTTTCCGTAGATAAGCCTTACTCGCTAACGGATCATTAAATCCATTATTTTATTTCTGCGTATTCGATCTTCCTCTCATACAAATTGTGTGCGTGGATAGCATCTCTTGGCTGAATCTCCAAATTCTACACCGTATGAAAAAACCCAATGTTTCCGACAACAGTTATGAACTATCGACATTATGATACCAATTATTCTGTATCAGTGTCATTCTAAAAAATAGAGACTTTGATTTTCTCTCGATACAATCCCAAATGAACATTAATCCGTCTTGTTGACCCTTTTCGTTGACCCTAAACCCGCTAATTCCTGGATAGAAAATCCATATTACATACCCAAACCATAAGATGGTGGGTAATGAAAATCGCTGAGAAAGCCGTTTCAATCTCGGACCAAATTGGATCATTTGGTTCAAATAATAAATCCAACCAATCTCAGAAAAAAACCGGCAGCACCACCGTGATGGACTCCGGAAAGAGACTCCAAGGAAGAGAGGAAGGTTGGTTACTATTAACCAACATAAAGACACGAAGAAAGAGGGGAATGATGTATATTGCATCTGTCCCGTATCTTGTTCTTTCCTTGACACGCAGATCTCTTCTGCGATGGGAATCTTCAAGGCGAAACCGGTGTGACAGAAGATGGAGAGCATGGTAGAAACAATGGAAGCGACGTAGAACGACGCGTCCATTGGCACGGCATGGGTCCGTGCTTTGTGATGAGAACATCGACCCGGCCAACCAAGACCCCGACGATACGAACCCGTTTCCAACCATGAAGACTCCTTACGTACTAGATCGGGGACAGGGAAGTTGCGGGAAGAAATCCAAAAGGGGATGGAGGTTCTCATCAACCGTAGCAGCTTTGAGGACATCACCAAAGGCATCGACCGACTCGCCCTCGACCACGGCCAGCCCGTCCTCAACCAACTCGCGATGGACCTAGCCGAGCGAAAGCTTCAACAAACCAATGACGATATGGAAGAGCTTGAAGGATGTCAAGGACTTCAAGGACATGAAGACTTAGTCATCAACGTCCTAGCTACAACAACCATCAAGTGGCCCGACCCAACAAGCCAATGGCCCCTCTTGAAGGCACATCACGGCCCATGCACGATCTTCACAATTCTCGCCAAAAACGACTAAGTCCCCAAGAGTTCCAAAACGACAAGCAAGGTGAGTGTTTCATTTACATTTATTTAGACTCACGACTTTCCTTATTTTGCAGGTTCTCTTTAAATTAAACTTTGCGTTTTAGCCTAGGTTTTAGCGTAGGGTTTGTGTTTTCTTCTGTAATCTTTTCTTTCCTTTTTTGTAATGTTTTGCGTTTCATTTAGACCCTAGAAGGTCGAGGTCGACGAGCTATTAATAAAGCTCCTTTGCAACATTGTATTACAAAACTTTTTTACCCTAATCAATAAAGAGAGAACTTTATTCTTTATCGCGGCCGCCGCTTTGAGTTCTTGAGCTTTGCGTGGATTCCCCTTTGCTCTTGAGTTCGCTTGACTTATCACAGCCTCATCATCAGCTGTGTGGCGTCACCTCACTCCATCCCTTGTTCGTTCCATCGCTCATCCATCTACCTAGAAAAAGAGAGCCTCTCGGCCAGTTGTTTCGGTTCCATCCCTCGCCGAATTCGACCATCGCCCGACGTAGTGAAGAGAGCCTATCGGCCAGTCACTCTGTTCCATCCGCACGACCGTGAGATCTCCCCGGATCTTACATCATTTTGGTATCAGAGCCAAAGGTTCCTACCTTTGATTTTCTTACCCTTATCTCTTCTTATTTTTGTTGCGTTTGTTTCGTTTCATCCATTTAGCTTTGCATCAAAAAAAAAAAAAAAAAAACTTAGAATCGTTCATCTCTGTTTTGCATCCATAGTTCATCCATAAATCATTCAAAAAAAATAAAAAATAGTCTAGATTATTGTTTGGCCGCACTTGATTCATATAGACTTTAGGTTGCGGAATCTATTTACGAGAGTCTTAGGTTTAGTGAATTATTTGTTGTTCTTGCTGCGATTTCTATTACTCAAAAAAAAAAATAATATATCCTAGTTATATTTTGTTGCCGTAATTGTTTACATTGTCAAAAAAAATAAAATAATATATATTTAATTGCTGGATTTTTTAGGCGAGTAACTAGAAAAGGAAAACAAATTAATTGTTTGCCTCCTCTTTGAATTCACATTTAAATTCTTTGTTATTCTTTCCTTTTTGCCTTGATTCGTTTGTTAAGTGTGATAGGAAAATTGCGTGATGGCCAATCCAGCACAAGGCAACGAAGCCATCCTCCAAGCCATCGCAACTATGAGGCAAGAGATGCACGACAAGCTCCTCCTAGTCCAAGATAGGATGGACCGGTTCGAGGGAATTCCTCAACACGCTAGTGAGGACGGATCCTCAAGTGATGAAGATGACGGAGCTCCTCAAAACCAGCAGCAACGTCAGCCTCCGGCTAACCAACGGAGAGACCTGAATAACCGAGGCCGAATCCGTGAAAATGAGGTAGCACACCAAAACAATAATAATGATGTGAAACTAATTAAGTGCACCTAATTTTGCAGGTAAGGTGAATCCCGAGGCGTACTTGGAGTGGGAAAGAAGAATGGAGTACATTTTCGACTACTACTCTTACAACGAACATAAGAAGGTGGCCTTAGCCGCGGCCCAATTGACGGATCATGCACTGTCCTGTTGGGACAGGGAGGTGTCCGAAAGGAGAAGACACCGTCATGAGCAGATTGCTACCTGGGCAGACATGAAATTCCATCTACGAAAGAGGTATGTTCCCCCACATTTCCATAGAGACTTACAAAAGAAATTTCGTAAGTTATCGCATGGAAATAGGCTGGTGGAGGAGTACTTTGAGGAATTTGAGCAGCTTAGGAACAGGCTGGAGCTTGATGATACGGAGGAGACTCTTATGGCCCAGTTCATGGACGGGTTACAAGACCGTATTGCAATCAAGATGGAGATGCAGCTGTATCACGATCTGACCAAGCTTGTGCACCTAGCTATTCAAGCTGAGCAGCATGTCAAACGCAAGGCAGCAACCAGTAGACCCAAGTCTAACTCCACTTGGACACCGCAAGCACCAAAAGCCCTTGATTAAGGCAAGACGGTGGAGGTTGACTCTCGGTTCAAGAAGCCCGTAGCCGACACCTCTAAAGCAATCCGAACTGAGCAAGGTAAGTATCCTAACACCTCTAGAGCTCGGGATATTACTTTTTTTAAATGTCAGGGACGAGGTCACATGGCAAGGGAATGCCCGAACCAACGGGTCATGATGCTAACGTCCTCCGGAGGATATGAATCCCATGACGAGCATGAAGACGATGAGATGTTGGATCAAGAGGCCGACGTAGAGTACCCAGACACGGGAGAGATGCTAGTTATCCGTAGAGTCTTGAGTGCTTTGGTGGAGCCCGAGACGGTCCAAAGAGAAAACATATTCCATACGAGATGTACCGTGCAAGGCAAGGTATGTGGTTTGATTATTGATGGTGGCTCTTGTGCTAATGTTGCTTCCAAGTTTATGGTTGATAAGCTAGGGTTGAAAACAATTAAGCATCCGAGGCCCTATCGACTAAGATGGCTCAATGATGACACGAAGCTAAAGATTGCAGAATAAGTAACCATATCTTTTAGTATCGGCAAATATTGCGATCAAGCCGTGTGTGATGTGGTGCCAATGCAAGTGGGTCACATGCTGCTAGGGAGACCATGGCAGTTTGACAAAGAGGCCATGCACAACGGACGTACCAATTATTACTCATTCGTTCATGACAAGCGCAAGTTTCAACTTACTACGCTTACGCCGTTGGAAGTCCAAGAGATGCAACTGAAATTTGCAAAGGACTCTAAGGTAAGTCATACTTACCTTTACGTTTCTCCTACTACTGTTTTTAAAGCTATCCAACATAAGACACCCGTGCTACTCATGATCTACCGAGAAGGGTTACTTTCAGGTCCAAGTGAGCTAGAACTCCCACCCGAAGTCAAGTCTTTGTTGGACAGATTCAAAGATGTCTTTCCCGAGGATATACCAGCTGGCTTACCTCCCATTAGAGGGATTGAGCACCAGATTGACATCGTACCAGGCACCACTCTTCCCAACCGAGCCGCTTATCGTATGAATCCAACCGAGGCAAAGGAGTTGGAAAAACAGGTCCAAGAGCTCATGTCCAAAGGATATATACGGGAGAGCCTCAGTCCGTGTGTTGTACCAGTTCTGTTGGTTCCCAAAAAGGACATGACGTGGCAAATGTGTGTGGATTGCCGAGAAATAAACAATATCACCATCAAATATCGCCATCCCATTCCGAGGCTCGACGATATGCTAGATGAGCTCCATGGAGCTTCCGTGTTCTCTAAGGTGGATCTAAGGAGTGGATACCATCAGGTTCGGATGAAGGAGGGGGATGAATGGAAGACTGCCTTCAAGATCAAGCAAGGTCTCTATGAATGGCTAGTCATGCCGTTCGGTCTCACAAACGCCCCAAGTACGTTCATGAGGTTAATAAACCACGTTTTGAGGGCGTACATCATTAAGTTCGTGGTTGTCTATTTTGATGACATATTAATTTATAGCACTTTTTTTTCCGATCACTTGAGACACCTTGAGCAAGTGCTAGAGACTCTTCGTCTAGAAGGTCTTTACGCAAACCTTAAGAAGTGTACATTTTGCACTGATCAGCTAGTGTTTTTAGGTTTTGTTGTAAGCTCACAGGAATTACAAGTGGACCAAGAAAAGATCAAGGCGATCCAAGAGTGGCCGACCCCAACAACGATCGGGCATGTTAGGAGCTTTCATGGACTGGCAAGTTTCTACCGGCGTTTTGTTAAGGATTTCAGCACCGTAGCTGCTCCTCTCACTTCTGTGATTAAGAAGGACGTAGCATTCTCATGGGGACCAGCTCAGGACGAGGCTTTCCAAACGCTTAAAGATCACCTAACCAATGCACCGATATTAGTGTTACCAAATTTTGATAATACGTTTGAAGTTGAATGTGATGCCTCAAGTTCTGTGCTAGATGCATCACGTGTCTCAAAGCAAAATCCAGGTCACATCCTTACGGTCTTTATATACCCTTACCTATTCCTAACAAACCTTGGGTGGATATATCTATGGATTTTGTTTTAGGTTTGCAAAAAATCAGAAACAAGGACTCGATCTTCGTGGTAGTAGACCGGTTCTCAAAAATGGCGGTGCATTTCATACCATGTGCCAAAACAAATGATGCGACACAAACGGCGGATCTATTCTTTAAGGAAGTAGTGCGTCTACACGGCCTACCTCGCACCATTGNATTAGTGTTACCAAATTTTGATAATACGTTTGAAGTTGAATGTGATGCCTCAGGTTCTGTGCTAGATGCATCACGTGTCTCAAAGCAAAATCCAGGTCACATCCTTACGGTCTTTATATACCCTTACCTATTCCTAACAAACCTTGGGTGGATATATCTATGGATTTTGTTTTAGATTTGCAAAAAATCAGAAACAAGGACTCGATCTTCGTGGTAGTAGACCGGTTCTCAAAAATGGCGGTGCATTTCATACCATGTGCCAAAACAAATGATGCGACACAAACGGCGGATCTATTCTTTAAGGAAGTAGTGCGTCTACACGGCCTACCTCGCACCATTGTATCGGACCGAGATGCAAAATTCTTAAGCCACTTTTGGAGGACATTGTGGAGGAAACTAGGAATGAAGCTACTATTTTCCACAACTTGTCACCCCCAAACCGATGGGCAAACCGAGGTGGTAAACCGCACATTATCAACCCTTTTGAGGGCCACAGTTGGTAAAAACATTCGTAATTGGCTGGATTGTCTCCCTTTTATCGAATTTGCTTATAACTATGCTAGCCACTCGGCTACTAAGCTCTCACCTTTTGAGATTGTTTATGGTTTTAAGCCGGAGACACCTTTAGATCTTACAGCATTGCCCCCACTAGAGTACACAAACCAGGACGGTACAAACAAGTCCGAATTCATCAAAAAGCTTCATCAAAAGGCGCGGGACAACTTGGAGAAGAAGGCTGCCCAAAGCAAGAGACAAGCGGACAAGCACCGCAAGGAGATGATCTTCCAACCAGGCGACTGGGTTTGGGTACATATGAGGCCAGAGAGGTTCCCGGACAAGAGAAATTCTAAGCTAGCATTTCGCGGAGACGGCCCTTTCAAGATTGTGGAGCGCATCAACGACAACGCCTACCGGCTCAACTTACCCGGTGAGTTTAAAATTTCGTCAAGTTTCAATGTGGCTGATCTTTCTCCATTTCTTGCAGATGAATCAGTTTTGAGGCCAGAACCTTCTCAAGGGGGAGGGAATGATGAGGACATCGACCCGGCCAACCAAGACCCCGATGATACGAACCCATTTCCAACCATGAAGAATCCTCCACGTACTAGATCGGGGACAAGGAAGTTGCGGGAAGAAATCCAAAAGGGGATGTAGGTTCTCATCAATCGTAGCATCTTTGAGGACATCACCAAAGGCATCGACCTGCTCACCCTCGACCACGGCCAGCCCGTCCTCAACCAACTCGCGATGGACCTAGCCGAGCGAAAGCTTCAACAAACCAATTACGATATGGAAGAGCTTGAAGGATGTCAAGGACTTCAAGGACGTGAAGACTTAGTCATCAACGGCCTAGCTACAACAACCATCAAGTGGCCCGACCCAGCAATCGAATGGCCCCTCTTAAAGGCACATCACGGCCCATGCACGATCTTCACAATTCTTGCCAAAAACGACTTCCAAAACATCCAAAACGACAAGCAAGGTGAGTGTTTCATTTACATTTATTTAGACTCACGACTTTCCTTAATTGCTGGTTCTCTTTAAATTAAACTTTGCGTTTTAGCCTAGGTTTTAGCGTAGGGTTTGTGTTTTCTTTTGTAATATTTTCTTTCCTTTTTTGTAATGTTTTGCATTTCATTTAGACCCTAGAAGATCGAGGTCGACGAGCTATTAATAAAGCTCCTTTGCGACATTGTATTACAAAACGTTTTTACCCTAATCAATAAAGAGAGAACTTTCTTCTTTATCGCGGCCGCCGCTTTGAGTTCTTGAACTTTGCCTGGATTCCCCTTTGCTCTTGAGTTCGCTTGACTTATTACAGCCTCATCATTAGCTGTGTGGCGTCACCTCACTCCATCCCTTGTTCGTTCCATCGCTCATCCATCGACCTAGACAAAGAGAGCCTCTCGGCCAGTTGTTTCGGTTCCATCCCTCGCCCACTTCGACCATCGCCCGACGTAGTGAAGAGAGCCTATCGGCCTGTCACTCCATTCCATCCGCACGACCGTGAGATCTCCCTGGATCTCACATCACTTTGAGTCTAGTGAGAACGAATATTCCAGAGTCGATGACCACACTGATTCTGAACCACATCAGATCCCATTGCGTTAACAATTTCTTCATCTCACAATTACAAAGCGCCTTCATCCCATGAATTTCCATCGAGTCGAGGGAACGAGACATCATTGGATTCATGAATTGATCTATGAGTATTTATTTCTAAATCTAGAAATGAAAAAAAAAACAGAGGAGAAAAGAGCACAGAGGAAAACTTTTTGTGACAATCGCACTTAGAGTCTCCTTGGGAGAGAAGAAGCGTTCGTTAACAATTCAAATTCTTTTGTGCTTAAAAATCTACATTTTCTTCACACAAATTATAATTCGAATTTTCAAAAACGAACATAAATTACTCAAATCTATGTGTCTTGAGAGACTCACATCGGAAATGAAGATGTATGGTGGTTCATAAACCTATTATAAAAAGGACAAAAAATAATTAACCATAAGAGTAGGAAACCTCACCTAACTTAAAAAAATATTGGTTTAATATAGTTTTTTATTAAGTTGTATAATTAAACCGAAAAAGATAAATATTATAAATATTTAAACTTGATAAAATGTTAAAAGTATTTATATCAAAATTTTGAAATATTAGAAATAATTTGATCAAAATATTAGTATAGTATAAAAAAAAATTAGCTTGATCAAAAATAGAATCGATTATAACTATAATCAGTATGTATATTTGCAATTGTTTCATAACACAAAAGCAATTATAGCTATTACTTGAATTATGTAATCATCACATAATTTTGAAGTTGCAAATACAATATAAGCTGATGTTTTTATAATTATATTTATATACGTAACATTCACATATTGTAATACACAAAATTAGGATCAACTTTCACCCCGCACAAGGTGCGGATAATCACCTAGTTATGTATTAGGTTAAAGGTCAAAAGGTTGTATATAAATAGTTGTAATAGTCAGTCATGTTAATACAAGAAAGAATTTTCAGAATCGTATTTAATTCCTTCGTCTCTTAGTTTTGTGCGATTCTGACATGGTATCAGAGCCTTACAGGCTTGAGATTGTGTTGGTGAATAATTCGTGACGAGACGTACGGTGGTGTTCGTTTTCGTGACAAAGAGTAATGGAACTAATGAAATTCAATGGTATGAATAAAGAAGTGGTTGTGAAAGGCACTCTTGATGTTGTGAGAAACGGAGCTGCGGAAAGCACTCTTTTATAAGAATAGATAAATTGCACCGGAAGCGCATGGAAATTTACGAATCGAGGTATTGTGCGTTCTTATTGTTTCAAGGATGGTCATGATGTATGGTCATGCTATCAGTTATTTGGATATCCTGATTGGAACAATTGGAACAACTGAGACATTAACCGGTAAAGACATCTTTGTTTTATGGATTCTTGATACGGGAGCATCGAATCATGACTTCCAAACTAGAGGTTGTTACAGATGTAAGAGATATATCCCCTCGTTTTGTTATTGTGGCTGATGGTAGAAAACGTATGGCTACTAAGATTGGTACAATGGTGCTTGGGAGATGTCTTCGGTTACTCAAGGTTTTATATGTACCAGATCTAGATGCTGATTTGATTTTCGTTTCTCAGATGAATGATCAAAATGATTGTTTTGCACAGTTCTTCTCTCGGTTTTGTGTTATTCAGGATAGTTCGTTGAGGACGATTGGAGCATGCCAAAGGATTGATGGACTTTATTACCGAGCAGTAGAAATTGCTGTTGCTGCTTGTGTTCAGGGATTAAAGGGGTTTGATATATGGCACAAGCGTTTAGGACATCATTCTCCGAAGATAGTTAAGTTGCTTCCACATGTTACGTTTAATGGTGATGATTTAAGCGTTTTCACTCAGTCAATTAATACTAAAGCTTACACTACCGCAATCATAACGGTTGTCAATGCAGTACTTTAGGATCGAATCCACAAAGACCAAAGGTACACTACAATTCTCACAATTATGAAATTAAGCTAAGACAGAATTAAAGTTGGTTTTGATTTAGTAACGAATGCAATTTAAACGACGTGAATTCAATAAGAGGAAAGCGTTAGGTCAAAGGTTTATTCTCAGGAATCCAGAGATCACAAATCATACATCTATTCAGGGAACAATTAGGCACAAGCTTCGAACTCAAACATAAATATTAACCAATCCACTCCCGTGCTCATGGTTACTAAACCTAACATCCTAATCCACTCCCGTGCTCATAGAATCCTAGGTCAGCCTTAACGAACGAGTTCAATATGTTCACGAATCAACCTAATACACTCTCGTGCTACTAGATGATTCGCTCGCTTATGTTCTTTCTAGAAATCTTCACACTCCCGCGCTATTAGATTAAGCCCTAGTTCATAAACCTAGCGGTCAGCTCAAGCCTAAGCAGTATACACAACAATAAGCGAAAACCTCAAAAGATAAATCCCTATCTGTGTCTAATTCAATGATTCATGGATTCCCTTGAAAACCCTAAACCTAACTAATGAACTACTCAGACATGGAAACAGAGAACAAGCAAAGAGATGAAGAAGACATAGTATAGATTTGCTGGTGATTACATTCCAATGCCATACTCCTACTCACACCAAAACTAGGGTTGGAGCGATGAAGGATATGGCCGTCGCTACCACCAACCGAAAACCTAAGCACCACCTCGAGTCTACGATCTCATTCCCAGCGAGTCTCTGGAGGCTATGAAGCCCACGCTACTGAGAAATCAGCAGGAATCCTCATTCGAGCTCGATGCGAAACTGGAACATATCAAAAGAGATCTTGGTGGAAAGTGTGATGCAATCTACGCCCAAGTGCAAAGGCTCGAGGAGAAAGTGAAGCATTTAGAAGCAATGCAGCTGCAGCAGACCTGTGAGATCGAGAAGAACCAAGTCTTCATCGATCATGTCAATGAATCCATGAAGCTCATGGAAGACGGTTTTGAAAAGAAACTCATGAATCTGAGAGAAAGCCTCTTGACGACTGCTACCGGCCTGGAAATCATTGCAAGTAAGACACACAGACTCGAGAGAGGAGTGGAAGAAGTTGGCAACCATGGGAGAGAGGTTCATTCCTCCATCCATGCTCTCCACGAGGGGCAGAAGCGAACAACAGAAGCGATCCAAGACGTTCGTTTCAAGATGGATGGAAAGTATAACGATCTTCTTGGCAAAACCATGGGTTTTGGAGACAGATCCTCCGACTGTTCTGGTGAGATCAAGATGCTTCAGGACCGTCTATCCAACGTCGAGAACACTGTCGACCTCCACCTCGGAACTAATTTGAACGAATTAAGACAGGATATGGCCAATAGCTGTGATTTAAGCTTTTTCACACAGTCAATTAATACTAAAGCTTACACTACCGCAATCATAACGGTTGTCAATGCAGTACTTTAGGATCGAATCCACAGAGACCAAAGGCACACTACAATTCTCACAATTATGAAATTTAGCTAAGACAGAAATAGGGTTGGTTTTGATGTGGTAACGAATGCAATTTAAACGATGTAAATTCAATAAAAGAAAGGCGTTAGGTCAAGGGTTTATTCTTGGGAATCCAAAGATCACAAATCAGACAACTATTCAGGGAACAATTAAATGCAAGTTTCGAACTCAACCATAAATATTAACCAATCCACTCCCGTGCTCATGGCTACTAAACCTAGGACACCTAATCCACTCCCGTGCTCATAGAAATTCCAGTTCGGCTTTAACGAACAGGTTTGATATGTTCATGAATCGATCTAATCCACTTATGTGCTCATAGATCGATTCGCTCGCTTATGTTCTTTCCAGGAAAATTCACACTCCCGCGCTATTAGATTTAACCTTAGTTCGTAGACCTAGCGGTCAGCTCAAGCCTAAACAGTAAGTACAACAATAAGCGAAAACCTCAAAAGATAAATCCTTATCTGTGTCTAATTCAATGATTCATGAATCCCCTTGAAAACCCTAAACCTAACTAATGGACTACTCAAACATAGAAACAGATAACAAGCAAAGAGATGAAGAAGACGTAGTATAAATTAAGAGAGAAAGGGTTTAGAAATATTCTCAATGAATACAAAGGTTCTTCTCCAAAGCTTACAGTGATCTCCAAAGAAAATAGCAATAAAAGGTGTCTGAAAAGGTTCTGGTATTAAGTGGTGCCGTCAAAGAGCCTAAAAATAGAGTATATATAGGTCTGGGTCGAATTAGGTTAAAATAAGGAGTTTCCAGAGCAAAATAGGAAATTCAGAATTTTCCTTTTTCTTCTCGCCGGCTTGCATCGACCGATGCACCTCCTTGCATCGGTCGATGGCTGTTTCTCTGGTCCAGTGCATCGATCGATTGCCAATTCTCTGGTCTGCTGCATCGGTCGATGCACTCCTTGCATCGACCGATGGAGAATTCTCTGGTTTGTTGCATCGGTCGATGCACTCCTTGCATCGACCGATTATGCTCCTTTCTTCACTGTTTTGTGCGTTTTTGCTCCCGTAATTCCAATTCCTTCCTTAGACGCCCTTTTTACCTGAGATATCTAAATAAAGAACTAAAAGACTCCAAAGCGGACTTTGACTCGATAAAATGGTTAAAAGAAACACCAAAACAAATGATAGAAAACGGTAAAAACCAAGCATATAAATTCCCCCAGACTTAGCCTTTTGTTTGTCCTCAAGCAAACAAAAAAACTAATTAAGAAGAAAAGGTTTGAAAACACAGAGACTCACATTTCCTTTAGAATTCCGCAATGACCGTTACCTTAATGATCCATGTATCGCCAAACTAGCCCCGGATCGAACCACCATGTACTTCTCTGCAAGCATTCACAGCCTCCCAGATTCAACTCATTATTTCACAGAACAATCCAAAGCTATCACTGCTGGGTCTCATCAAGGATCATAGTGTCAAGAACCTTCTAGACTCTTTCTCTTTCGATATCGTGACAAGACAACAACAATCACAACCTTTGGTACTTTTTCCCTCCCAAACTTATTATTTTCTCATTTTTCTTTTCGTAGGGCCAATGGCTGATGGAACTCGAATATTGATGGTTTTTGCCACCAAATCCCCGGTTCATTTTAGTGCCACCCTTTTATTCAAAGATGTAGGCGAATAATGGGATCGCGGGAAATTTTCCTAGCCCTCGTTTCCAATCTTTGTGTGATCATCTCCTTCGAAGTAAAATAATGAGATCGATGGAAATTTTCCTAGCCCTTTACTTGAAAGAAAATCATTTCATCTTTTCTGCTTTTTATTTTAAATAAGGGAGAGGAGTACCATATTTTCACACATGTCGTCTTGTCAGATACGAATGAGGAGTAAAGTTCTGAAAACACCAATCACCATGATGAGGTAAAAGGAAGAGCGCAGAAATTAGCTCAAGCTTTTCGAATTGTTCCGGAAACATGGATGCTCGATTAACCGGTCAGCCTTTAGATTTTTCATTAGTCCGGTCTGAAACTGGTTCTGCAACAATGGTCACTTAGATGCAAATCATATAAAAATTCAAAGGTCATGATGAAAATCTCCAACAAGTTTTTGACTCAATAAAACATAGTGACTTAAAGAAAACATAAAAATAACTCAAGGGTAAACAAAAGAAAGAAAATAGCATTAGTTAACGATAGATACCCTCCCCAGACTTACCTCACACCGTCTCGGTGTGAAACTAAATTAGGAAGAAGGCTAAACAAACTCAAGAAAAGTAAAATAGGAGAGAAAATAAAAACTAAGGATAGAAAATGATACTGGAATCAGTGATCCTCCGAGCTGCTGCTCGCATCATGTCCTGCCATGCACCTCCTCTTCGGCAGTCTAGCATCGAATGGCGGTGAACCACTGGATCCAGCGAAATTAGACCTGCGTCCAACAACGTCAGGCGCGGGCTCAAATCGTGCATGCCAGCAGCTGGCTCATCATCACGATCGTCCGCAGTGGTGGGTGTCCGGAAACAAGAAGGTCTCAGGGGGACTGGTATCCTAGAGAGTGCCTTCCAGATCCTCTGGAGCATGGCATTGTTCTTCTGCAATCCCCCACTGACATATTGCCACTTCTCCTCATTGCCGGTCTCGAACGGGCAAAGTGGACCAAGATCGTACTCACTGCAAAATGGAGGAAGAAGGTACTCTGTCTGATCAGGTATGTTGGTTGGGATGTCCTTGGAGAAATCCGCTGGTCCGCTGGGTGCGGATGCTCTGGCGGAGGAGCGAGGAGCGCTAACTGATGGTCTTGTGCGTCTGCGCGGAGCACTAGAGGAATCAGGGAGCAACTTGTGCTCAGGTGGCATCCAATCGATGTGCGCTACGTCCTCTAGCGTGGTCAGGCTCTGATCAGGCAGCTGAAAGCGAAGTGTGTCGCCATCTGGGCCCTGGAATTGATAAACAAGCTTCGGCAGGAGGATATGGCTAGCCCGGAAAAAGGGTTCATACATGCCACCTAGCTTTTGAGGTGATCAAAGTTGGGTGTGAGGAGGGCTCCGATGTACTCCTTCTTGCCACCGCCGGAAAGACCTCTAAGTTTCTTCCCTACCCAACTCTGAACAAGGATGGCCTCAAGGTTCACCGTGTGCTGTTTGGGGAAGAAAACGGGAAGCTCGTGGTATATGTCTAGGGCGACCCCGTAGTAGAGCATGATGAGCTCATCGGTACACATGGCTCCAGTCTCGTCCCTAGCAAAGAGAATGTGGCTGAGGATCTTCGCAAACACTCTGAGTGCGGGATTACGGATGCTCGACTGCTTGGAGTAGTTGCTGTCGTACTTTCTGCTAGCTATCTTCTCCCAAAAATGTTGGGTGTTGGGAAAGTCAGCAAAAGACACCTGCTCGTGGCTTGCCTCGAAGCCATACAGGGTGCAGATGATTGGTATCGGGATCAGGCGAGGGATGCCATGTGCGAAGAAGAGGAGTGTCCCTTCACTGGCGACCGGTTTCCTCGGGTTCTCATATCGCAGCTCAGCAGAGGCCAAAAATTGGCGAGTTAGCTCGGGATCAAAGAATTCGGTCAGGGTGACCAACCGTCCCAAGCCGACACGGTCGAGCACGAGCTCGATATCCTGCCGGATACCCATCGTAACCAAAGTGCGGGTACATACGAAGGGCATGGCTCGCATCTCCACCTTTAGCAGCCCATTGTAGAATATACTTTCGTACTTGCCCCAAGTATTGGATAATGTCCGGTTCTGATAAACTTTTTCTTTCTGCACTTCCTTCTTGGTCATCATCGGAACCGAAAAGGCTACTCCATCAGGTCTAGGCCAAGGTGCCTTGCTCTTGCCCTTAGCTGGAGGTGCGATTCCCTTGCCTTTGTCCTCTTTTACGTCCGTTGTCGGGTTCTGCTATGTATTCTGCCTACCGGTCCTTCCCATTATCCTGGAAAACGAACAACGGAATTTTTCCAAGTGAGCGTCAACGACTATAAATAGCACACAATCATATCAAGATGTTGTTATGGAAAAACGAATAGCATATATCATCATCAAACATCCATAACAGTTCATCGCAATGATATAATTGAGAAGGGTATGAACTCGACGAACCAAAGACATCTTCAATGATTTGTAAATTCATGAGGATTGAGGGTCCATGCATGTGTGATATGATGTATGTCTAGAAACAAATTAATTTCCGTAAGGGGCACATCTAACTCACACAACCAGTAACCCAAAGCCCGAAATTCACACAAACCCATAAACCCTAGGTTTTTGTAAATTGCTCAAAATCTCATCAATAATAGCAAATGGGTGTCGAATTTTTTCCTCAACATCCTAGCAAGGTCTAATTACACAAGATATCTAGCTATGAATGCATGAATCAAAGCAACAATCCAAGGGTGATTTCTCTTACCAAAATCGGACTGTAAAAGGGGAATTAGGAGCTCATACCTTTGCTAATCGAAGAAACTGGGTTGTGGGTTTTGTAGAGCACAAAAAATCGATGCGGATAGACACCAAAATCGTTCAAATACGTTGAGAATTAAGAAAGTTATGAGTAATTGAAGATTATGTGTTCTTGAGAAAAAGAGAGGAAGGATCGATGGAGGTGAGCAAGAAGAAGATAAGGGAGAAATCGGTGGAGAAGAAGAAGATAAGGGGGAAAAACCGGTTCGATTTTAGTGAATTAAACCGGAATAAACCAGAATTGAAATCGAACTACTTACATGGGCCAGCATCGATCGATGCAGATTGTTGCATCGATCGATTGGGATATTTCTGTCGCTCTCCATCGATCGATTGCCCTCCTTCGGAGACTCCTGCATCGATCGATGCACACCTTGCATTGATCGATTGCCCTTTTTTTTTTTGGTTTAGAAAATTAGAGAACGAAACAAGCAAAAACCAAAATTTATTAAGTTAATGTTCTAAAGACCTGAAACAAATGAATAAATACGTACCGGTGGGTTGCCTCTCACCAAGCGCTTGTTTTAAGTCGTTAGCTCGAGTTCTTGAGTGTCTTACGCGGATGATAGATCTAAGGGGTTCGCATTCCCCTTAGCTCGCTTTGATCTCCTTGCGTTCACCCATGCTTGGATGGTCATCGAGGGCTTCATGTACCTCGCATCCTCTTTTTCCTTCGACCGTGTAGCGAATGCCGAGGTGAAACCAGGAGATGCTGCTAGGTAGAAGATCTCATTGTCGACATTTGCGAGGCACATCCTCCTATTTGGCCAATCCATAATGGTTCCAGTTGTTGCTAAGAATGGTCTTCCAAGCAGTAGAGGTTCATTATTCTTTCCACGAGCTCTTACCACTTGAAAATCGACCGGGACGATGCAATTTCCAAATTTCAGAGGAAGATTCTCGATCATGCCAACTGTGGTGGTGGTTGTACCATCTGCAAGCCCGATTCGCATCCTTGAGGGCTTCATGTTATTGATCTTCAGACGTTCTGCATCCGCCTCTGACATAAGGTTTATAGCGGCTCCTGAATCGCACAGAGCACTATCAAAGTAGGAGCCAAAGATTTCGTATGGCACGACAAAACACCCTGGTTCTTCGAGCTTGTGCAATGTTCTGGGCATAGACAGCTTCTTCCTAGCTTCATCAAACAGGTCTTCGATCTCATACTCATCCTCCCTGCTATACCAAAAGAGCTCCTTCATGGCTTGGTACTTCTTCCAAGCCTGGTCAAATGACATATGGAGTGGAATTTCCTTCAAAATGGAGTTGAAATCGTCTAGCATTTCTTTGCTTATGGGTCGAGTTTCCCAATCTTCATGTTCTGAAGCCAAAGTTCTCCTCGGGATTGGGACTCCCCCGCGTGGCTTCCTTCCTTGGATCCTCGCGGTATCTCTTATCATCATGCACTGATTCTCCATGTCTCTTTGTACCCTCGAGACTGCCTCTGCCTCATGTAGGAGAAACACAACATTGCAGCTTGATATGCTTGGTTTTTACCATTTTCTATCGTATGTTTTAGTATTTCTTTTAATCGTTTTATCGAGTCAAAGTCCGTTTTAGAGTCTTTTAGTTCTTTATTTAGATATCTCAGGTGAAAAGGGCGTCTAAGGAAGGAATTGGAGTTACGGGAGCAAAAACGCACAAAAACGTGAAGAAAGGAGCAAAATCGGTCGATGCAACAAACCAGAGAATTCTCCATCGGTCGATGCAAGGAGTGCATCGACCGATGCAACAGGCCAGAGAATTGGCAATCGATCGATGCAAGGAGTGCATCGATCGATGCACTGGACCAGAGAAACTGCCATCGACCGATGCAAGGAGGTGCATCGGTCGATGCAAGCCGGCGAGAAGAAAAAGGAAAATTCTGAATTTCCTATTTTGCTCTGGAAACTTCTTATTTTAACCTAATTCGACCCAGACTTATATATACTCTATTTTTAGCCTCTTTGACGGCACCGCTGGATACCAGAACCTTTTTAGAAACTTTTTATTGATTATTGCTTTTGGAGATCATTGCAAGCTTTGGAGAAGAACATTGTTATTCATTGAGAAGATTTCTAAACTCTTTCTCTCTTAATTTATACTATGTCTTCTTCATCTCTTAGCTTGTTCTCTGTTTCTATGTCTGAGTAGTCCATTAGTTAGGTTTAGGGTTTTCAAGGGGATTCATGAATCATTGAATTAGACATAGATAAAGATTTATCTTTTGAGGTTTTCGCTTATTATTGTACTTACTGCTTAGGCTTGAGCTGACCACTAGGTCTATGAACTAAGGTTAAATCTAATAGCGCGGGAGTGTGAAGATTGCTGGAAAGAACATAAGCGAGCGAATCGATCTATGAGCACGAGAGTGGATTAGATCGATTCGTGAACATATCAAACCTGTTCGTTAAAGCTGATCTGGAATTTCTATGAGCACAGGAGTGGATTAGGGGTCCTAGGTTTAGTAGCCATGAGCACGGGAGTGGATTGGTTAATATTTATGGTTGAGTTCGAAACTTGCATTTAATTGTTCCCTGAATAGTTGTCTGATTTGTGATCTCTAGATTCCCAAGAATAAACCCTTGACCTAACGCCTTTCTTTTATTGAATTTACATCTTTTAAATTGCATTCGTTACCACATCAAAACCAACCTTATTTCTGTCTTAGCTAAATTTCATAATTGTGAGAATTGTAGTGTGCCTTTGGTCTTTGTGGATTCGATCCTAAAGTACTGCATTGACAACCGTTATGATTGTGGTAGTGTAAGCTTTAGTATTAATTGACTGAGTGAAAAAGCTTAAATCAATTTGTCGCCGTTGCCAGGGACCAATAGCATTACCTTATTTTCTTGTGCGCTTTCAGGTGACTAACTAAAAGCTGAGTAGAATTACCAGAAGCAAGGGGTCCGAAAATCTTCTTGAGCTCGACAACCAAGAGCTAGCAAGGTTAGAACATACGAGCAGAAGAGCAAGGTCAATTCCCGTCACCATGAACGACGAAAACGACAACCAACAAAACGCTGCAGCAGCTGAACTTCAGAGGCTACAAGAGCAAGTGCAGCAGTTGCAACAGCAACAACAGTTACAACACCAGCAACAACCTGCTATTGGGGCTTTGGATACGCCTCATACTTTCTACCATCCGTCCACCAGCCATCACGAGGCAAGACTATGAGATCAAACCTCAGATGATTGCATTGGTGAAACAGCACGTGTTCCATGGTTTACCTGCAGAGCACCCAATGGATCATATTGAGAACTTCGAAGAAATCTGCAGCACCACCAAATCAAATGGGGTACCTGCTGATTACCTCAAGTGCAAGCTTTTCCCATTCTCCTTGGCGGACAAGGCACTGAGCAGCATCCAGGGGAGCCCTTTTGCGAAGCTTGGGAAAGGTTTAGAGAGTAACGTAGAAAGTGCCCTCATCACGAGTACTCGGATGAGCAGATCTTAAGCATCTTCTACGATGGAGTAGATTGGGACTACAAAAACGCTCTTAATGATGCAAGCAATGGAGATTTCATGACCAAGACGAAGGAGGGAGCGTATCAACTGATAGAGAACTTGGTTGCAAGTTCTGGTAATCGATGTCTGATATGCTCAAATTAATACCCTAAAAGTACTAAAGCAGTTGTTGTAGTAAGTGTAGGGGTCGAACACAAGAACTCCAGAATTCACGCAATAGATTATATAGATCCGAATTAAGCTAAACCAAGCAATGAAATTAAATGCAGGTGCGTAAAGTAAACAAGTTGTGAATCAATTGGAAGGAAGATAGGCTCAGGGTATTTCTCAGGAATTCAATGAATGCAGATAAACTAACTAACATGATTCAGATTTAGCGCGGTTCTTGAACTCAAATCACTAAAGTATAGCTAACCAATTCTCGTTGCGAAAACTATCTAAGTATAAATCCTAAAATTCCAAATCTCTTTGCGAATCCTAAAGTCTAAACCAGCTTTTAGTTCAGGTTTGATTTGTTCACAAAACAACTAAACCAAATCTCTTTGCGAATAGTTATTTTGCTCACCCTAGGTTCTGTCAGGTAATTAATCGCACTCTCGTGCCTAATCAATTATCCTAAGATCTAAGTTCTAGATTCGTCAACCTAGAATTAGCTATGGGAACAACCTATGGTGAAGAACTAATTAAGATGGTGAATCCTAATTAACTAATTAACCTTACATTCAGCGAAAACCCTTATGAGAACCCTGAAACTAACAAGGGATCTACTCAAACATGGAGAATGAAAACAACATGATTGAATAGATCATCAAAGAAATCAATAAGAAACAGGAGATTCAGAATTGTCTCTCTCTAAAACTCTCTAACAAATCTCTCTCAGAGTATCAAGAATAAGAATAAAGCTTAGCCAACAAAAGTGGCTGAAAAACCTAATTATAATGCTAAAACACGTTTTGGGGCTTCTTGTAATTATTAAAGACTTCTGGACCAAAGTGCAAACTCTCCAGACTTGTAAAAAGTCGCGTTTCCTGTTTTCCTGCAGTGAGTATCGACCGATACTAGGGTAGTGTCGATCGACACTGTTCACTGCTTCTTCTGCTCGCCAGACTGGACTGTCTTCACGAAAACTGGCATAACTTTTGATCGCACCGTTGGAATGGCCTCAAACCACTTCCAAATGAAAGCTAATCCATAGATCTGTCTGGTAGCAAAATTTGAGCTCAATCCATCGGTGGAAAGTTCTTCAACTCTTCATTTAAAGTTGCGACTCGTGTCAGCTTCAGTGAGTATCGACCGATACTAAGGTAGTATCGATCGACACTCAGGCTTCAAATCGACTTCTCAGCTACATGATCTCTGTTTTGCTCCAAAATGCTCCAGAAAGCTCCAATATCTCCAATTATGCTCCAAACATGCTAAAACCTGTAAAAGACTCTAAAACACTACAAAATAGTAGAAAGACTCTATAAAACGGACTTATATCATGGCTTAAAAGGGGTAAAAACCATGATATATCAACTAGGATTCACAAAAACCATGATATATCCGATCTCTCTGTGAAGCTGCCTGTTGGAGTTCTTGAGGATCTACACGTGCGAATTGGAGATGCATTCGTCCCTGCAGATTTTGTGGTTCTTGAGCTAGATGAAGAACCTAGGGATCCTCTCATTTTGGGAAGACCTTTCTTGTGTGCAGCAGGAGCCATAATCAATGTTAAGAATGGGAGAATAGATCTTCACCTGGGAGACATTGTCATGAAGTTTGAGATGGACAAGATGTTGAAAAAACCTATGTTAGACGGTCAAACGTTCTCGATTGACGACTCGCTAGAGATTTCTGACGAAGCGGTCGAGCAGATCTTAGTAGACGACCCGTTGGAGATCGTTTTGACAAGGACTGGGAGTGAACACGGGTTTATGAGCGTTGATGCAACCGGTTATGCTAAGATGTAGGACTCAAGCCAGACAATCGAGGAGATGGTTGAATACATCAGCCTGGAAGTAGCCGATGGGATACCTCCGGCAGTGAGTCCCCCTACGCCTCTTGCCAACCCGTGGAGCGAGCTGAAAGCTCCAAAAATCGCACTCAAGGCACTCCCAACAGGGCTAAGGTACGCATTTCTTGGTCCTAATTCTACTTACCCTGTGATCATCAATGCCGAGTTAAATAATGTTGAGACTGCCTTGCTCTTATGTGAGCTTAGAAAATATCGTAAGGCTTTAGGCTACTCACTCGATGATATTCCAGGAATCTCACCTGACCTTTGCATGAATAGGATACACCTAGAAGATGAATCAATGACTTCGATAGAACATCAAAGATGGTTGAACCCGAACTTAAATTATGTTCTAAAGAAGGAGATAATGAAACTTCTAGAATCGGGCATCATATACGCTATCTCTGATAGTACTTGGGTGAGCCCAGTCCATGTAGTGCCAAAGAAGGGGGGCGTAACAGTTATAAAAAATGAGGAAAACGAGTTGATCCCAACTAGAACTGTTACAGGGCATAGGATGTGTATCGATTATAGGAAGTTAAATGCTGCTACTCGAAAGGATCATTTTCCTTTGCCTTCCATTGATCAAATGCTCGAAAGATTGGCTAACCACCCCTATTATTGTTTTCTATATGGTTATTCTGGTTTCTTTCGTATTCCCATTCATTGATATATCATGGTTTTTACCCCTTTTAAGCCATGATATAAGTCTGTTTTATAGAGTCTTTCTACTATTTTGTAGTGTTTTAGAGTTTTTTACAGGTTTTAGCACGTTTAGAGGATAATTGGAGATATTGGAGCATTTTGGAGCAAAGCGGAAGTTCGTGTGGCTGAATACCCGATTTGAAGCCTCAGTATCGATCGACACTACCCTAGTATTGGTCGATACTAACTGCAGCAAGACACAAATCGCGACTTTTATGAAGAGTTGAAGAATTGCAAAATTGTCCAGAAGACTTTATTATTTACAATTTCGCCCAAAACGTATTATAGGAGTTTAAGTTAGGTTTTTAAGCCACTTTGGCTAATTACACTTGATTAAGCTTTATTTTACTCTGGTTTTTGGAGAGACAACTCTGAACTCCTGTTTCTTATTGATTTCTTTGATGATCTATTTTATCATGTTGTTTTCATTCTCCATGTCTGAGTAGATCCATTGTTAGGTTCAGGGTTCTCATAAGGATTTTCTCTGAATGTTAGGTTAATTAGTTAATTAGGATTCACCATCTGAATTAGTTCTTCACCCTAGGTTGTTCTCATAGCTAATTCTAGGTTGATGAATCTGGAACTTAGATCTTAGGATAATTGATTAGGCACGAGAGTGCGATTAATTACCTGACAGAACCTAGAGTGAGCAAAATAACTATTCGCAAAGAGATTTGGTTTAGTTGTTTTGTGAACAAATCAAACTTGAACTAAAAGCTGGTTTAGACTTTAGGATTCGCATAGAGATTTGTAATTCTACGATTTAGACTTAGATAGTTTTCGCAACGAGAGTTGGTTAGCTATACTTTAGTGATTTGCGTTCAAGAACCGCGCTAAATCTTAATCATGTTAGTTAGTTTATCTACATTCATTGAATTCCTGAGAAATACCCTGAGCCTATCTTTCTTCCAATCGACTTACAACACTTTTAATTTACGTATTGCTTTCGATTACATCTTTTGGTTTAGCTTAATTCGAAGCTATATAATCTATTGCGTGATATCTGGAGTTATTGTGTTCGACCCCTACATATACTACAACAATTGCTTTAGTACTTATAAGGTATTAATTTGAGCATATCAAATTTGGCGCCGTTGCCGGGGACTCAATTTCGCCATTAGATTTTAGCTAAGAATTTCGTCTAAATCGTTGAGTATCGATCAACACCCTAGTGGTATCGGTCGATACCCGTCGCGTTTTTCGGTTACTTACGTTCTTGACTTTCGTGTTTCAGGTGCATGCCTCTTCGCAAAACCAGGAGAAACAAGAGCACGCAACTAGTTAATCTTTCCAACGAGGAACTAGCACTTTTGGAAAGCACAAACAGGAAAGCAAAGACGCCAGCAGAGATGAACAATCCAGTGGTTTTGATTCGTGACGATGCTGGAGCTTTGAGAGACCAAGAGGGTCATTTGTGCAATGAGAGGGGGCAACGACTTGATGGAGATGGAAACATCATTGTCCCTCCAACTGTTGTGAATGTTGGGAATAATGTGGTTGATCGTTAGGACAATTGGAGAGTATAACAGGTCTGATCAGTTCTATGCCAATTGATCAGCGATTCGTCCACCTGCTTTCCAGAGGAATGACTTTGAGCTGAAACATGCATACTTCACTCTTGTGGGTCAGCACCCTTTTCATGATCTTCCTCATGAGCACCCCATGGATCATATTGAGAGGTTTGAGGACTTGGTCACTAGCATTAAGTACAATGGAGTGTCCAACGATTACATCCTCTGTAAGCTCTTTCCATACTCTCTTGGTGGAGAAGCAGCTTATTGGCTTAAGCAGCTGCCTCCTGGATCACTGACTACTTGGGAGGAGACTAAGAATGTCTTCCTCAATAATATTTATGATGATGCGAGATCCGAAGAGCTCAGGAACAAGATCTCCCAATTTTCTCAAGGAGCGACTGAGGCGTTTAAGGCTGCTTGGATCAGATTCAGATCATATCAGAGAGATTGTCCACATCACGGGTTCACTAAGGTTCAGTTGCTGGGTATCTTCTTCAGAGGGATTAACTGGAGGTATCAGATGGCTTTGGATGCTACGAGTAATGGGAATTTCAACACCAGATATCCTGACGATGCTTATGTGCTGATTGAAATCTTAGCGTCTAGCAATAGCACCAAGAATACAGACTTTGAGCGGAAGAAGCAGGCTGGGAATTTGGATGGATCGCAAATTGCTGAGGTTCAAGCAAAGCTGGATTCAGTGCATAATCTCCTGATGGGTAAGACGAAGAAAGCTGTTCACTTTGCTGATGAGGATGAAGTGAAAGGTGTTAACTACATTGGTGGTGCTGGATTTCAAAGTCAAAAGTATCAATACCCACCTCACCCACGCAAAACTCTAGAGAGCAAGGTTGAGTCTATGCTTGAGCAGCTTTTTCAGGGACAGCAGAAGATGACAGTGGATTTCAATGGGAAGATGGATGCTATGTACACACCTAAATAGAAAGATTGAAGCTCTTAGCATTCATCAGAAGCCTCATACTGCAGCAGCTGTCAAGGGAAAGATGGTTCATACACAGAATGAATAAGTCAATGCGATCACCTTAAGAAGTGATGAAGAGGTCGATCCAGGAGTGAAAATTGGCCTAACTGCAAAGAATCTCGTCGATCTTGCTGAAGATGACGACGATGAGGCTCCCGAAATCGCCCCAGTATCGATCGATACCTCCAAACATCGGTCGATACCCGTCCAAGGATCTGCCAAGGACGTCTCAAAACCCCGTGTATCGAGCGACACCACTACCTGTGTCGATCGATACCAACCTGAAGAAACGACACAGAAGCCTTGTATCGATCGATACCATTCTGGTGTCGATCGACACCCCTCGCAGACTGAGCCAA
>PKMM01033437.1:180203-235180 GCA_002933915.1 Eutrema heterophyllum
CTAAAAAAAAAAAAAAAAAGATGTTCAACCTTGAAAAAAAAAAAAATTAATATCGGGAGATCCATTTAAAATTTAATAGAACTTTATCGACCATTCGTCCACATTAGAACTTTAGAACTGGTTCTGAGCAAACAACACTTGGATTTGGGACCTCAAAATATATTTGTTACGGGGTTAGTTTTTTTGTAATTTTGTTTAGTGTAATAGTATAAATTAATGGATATTAGAGCGTCAGCGAATAGAATAATAGGTTCAAACCCAAAAAAATGCATTTTCTTTGATTTGACATAAAGAGAACAAAATTTGTTTGGATTTAGGGTCTTTCAAAATGTAGAACCGGTTTTGGTCCATACGTAATTACATAGTAACGTTAGTTTAAGTCTACGTTTTGGTTTGTCTGAAAAAAAACAATAAGTGTGCAGAGATAAAACGTAATGTTTAAAAAATCCCTAAACGGTAGTTAGGTAGTTAGGTGCTTAGTAAAGAATTAGCGTCTAGACAGAACTTAATTAGATATTAACGAATTATTTATTTATTTATTATATATTTTATACTTATTTTTATGTTTTGTAAGTTTTGTAATTTACCAGGTAATTACTCGCATTACACTGCGGAGCTTTTTTTGGTCCTTGTATTTTTTTTGTTTTTATTAATTTAATATTATATTTTATTTGATAAATATAAGTTTTACACTCTTGTTTAAATCACTTTTATATTAACAGTTGATACCACATAATCATATTTTGGTGGTTTTTAACCTAAGTTTACTCTTGCATCTAATAGCTTTCAACTAATAAAATTGACATCTCAACTTTTATATTTATTTACTTTATATCTCAAAACTTGTTAGCATTAATTCCACTTTTTTTTATCCGCTTCGATTTAATTCAACATAATTTCATATTACCATCTCTCCATGTTTTCAAATTCGTTTCATCTTGTTATTCCTCATTGTTCATATTTCAAAACATCATTCACACCGTGTTGATAGAGAGGGATTTATCGTTTGCTTCTCTTACTGCTCCTCTTGGTCATATAACTTTGTTTTTGTCTCATGCCCCTACATGAGCAAACACTTTTCACCATAATGGATTCAAACGCTTTTGATCACCATAATGTTATTCCCACCCAAACCCCTGACGAAGTAGTTTGTCTTTAGCCCGGCATTAAGTGCAAAAATGGTCGGATCACTTGACTCACCTCTCAGCTCAGGTTCTACTCCAAACCCTCTTGTAATTGTTCTACCTTTTTTTCTTCACCTACTCTCTTCTTACCCTTGCTTCCAAATGGTTAAGGATAGAAACCCATACCATTTCTAGACTCCTTAGTAGTGAAACCAAATCACTACCCATGAAATATATAGGGAGGATTACTAAAATAACCTTTATTTCTATGTTTATTATTAGTTTGCCTAACTTTTTTAGAAAAAAACTAGACTAACCTACATACCGAAAATACTTCCTCGCCTTAGTTGAGAAAAACGTAATTAATGCCATTACTTTTCATTTGCCACGTAGGCATAAACCAGCGCGCAGAAAAACATAAATCTACCGTTCTTTGACGGTAGACTTGTTTGATGTTAGTCAACTCAAATTTTGGTCCGTAGATTTGTTTGATGGATGGTAGATTTGTTTGAAAGATGGTAGATTTGTTAAATCTTGATAGACTTATTTTGGTAGACTTATTTTAACAATTTGGTAGATATATTTATTTTTGGTAGATATATTGTCTTTGATGGTAGATTTATTTATAGTTGGTAGACTTTAAGACCAAACCGTTGACTAACGGTAAATGTTTGACTTTTTTGGTAGATTTATTGACAATGGTGGTAGATTAATCTTACAAAACGGTAGACTTATTTCTTTTGGTGGTAGAGTTAATCAGTGTGAATTATTTTTCGTGACGGTAGATTTATTTTTTGACGGTAAATTTGTAGTGGCAACGGTAGATTTTTATTGGGTTAGTAGATTTATTTATAATGACGATAGATTTAAAACCGTGTAAAATCTTGGTGACTTCGTTTCGTAATGGTGGTAGATTTAATATTAGTGACGGTATATTTAAAAAAAATTGGTAGATTTGTTTGTAATGGTGGTAGATATAAAAACGTCTAACATCTTGGTGACTTCGTTTTGTTATGGTGGTATATTTAATATTAATGACGGTAGATTTAAAATTATTTGGTAGATTTATTGTTAACGGCGGTATAGATTTAGTAAATCTTTTGATATTTACTCATATAACCTTCAGTTGGTAGACTTAAATGCAGTTGCTACATTTTTTTATTTGGCTTGGTGGTAGACCTTTTATGACGGTAGATTTATTGAGATTGTTTGGTGGTAGACATTTGACTTTTTTCAGAATGAGAAATGACGTTTTTGCCATACACTTAATATCAAATCTACGAAAAAACATGCATCCAATTTTGCTAAGTATGAGATTTTTTAGTGTTTGATGGTAAATTTATTATAATGATGGTAGATTTATTTTGTTAAATAATTTTTTTTTCCGGGTTAACCTTTCATTCATTTTAAATCACAAGTTCAATGCCTCTATCAATGTTTATGCAGTTGTCAAATAATATCATGTCAAAAAAAGGCTCAAGAGCTTTACTTGCGAGTCAAGGCTAAGGTCAAATAATATGTTGCCTATTTGAAAAGCAAACGAGAGAGTGTTTCATACTGAAACTTGTTGACAATGATGTTGTATCAAGCCTTTCATGGTTGCTTTTCTAAAATTCTGAAGTGTCATCTCTGAAATTATTCCATCTTCGATTATTTACACTACACGAAGACATTTCATTATGATATTTGCAGGTTCTTAAAGGTTCTAAATTTTTGTTTTTTTCATAACCATAGAAATCTTAAGGTGTTCTTCATAACTCGCGTGAAATTTTAGATGCATTTGAAGCAATTGTGAATTTTGAGACATTTGTGAACACGTGTTATCTTGCAAATAATCGAAATACAAATCTACCATCATTTACAAAACACGTCTACTACTATTCTCTTTTTTTTTTCTTTTACCGGACTACTCTACAACAAATCTACCACCAATGATAAATTATCTTGTAAAAAATCGAAATACAAATATACCATCATTTAATAAAAACAAATCTACGGTCACTCTCTTTTTAAAAAGACTATCCTATAAAAAATCTATTACCAAAAACAAATTCACAAGACGAAACCAAGATGAGTGAAAGATAGATACAGACTCATCAAAGCTTGTTCGCCGGAGCTTCCATTTAGGATCCGGTGGTGGTTCATCTAGTAGGATCTTCTCCACATCCTGCCATTAAATCAAACATTCAGATAACAAAACCGCTGAACCAAAATACCATTAAGACGGAATTAGATTGAAACAAGAAGAGATGAGATTTTTACCTTTAACCTCCAAAGTTTTTCATTTTATTCTTCTAAGCTTGAAACCTTGATCTCGTTGTCGGAAAAGAAACCAAATAACACACACTCCCAACACAAAATGGTGAAAATATATTAGAAGAAAACACTTTAACAGAAGAATCCAAAATGGAACAAAAACACAAGAACTCCAATCAATATCTCGTGAATCACAAAAAAAACTTTATTTCTTGTTGGATCAAATCTACCATAACTAATGTGTAATTTAACCAATTCACCACAACTCTACCATCATGTGTAATTCAAAATTAAGATATACGAAAAACATATCTACCATGAATAATTAGTATCAAATCTACCAAGTCCAAAAAAATAACAAATCTACCATCAAATAAAACGAAAAATGTACAATCATTGACAAACAAATCTACCGTCATAAAAAAAAAAAATCTACCGTACCACCATGGAGAAACTATTTATCAACTTAAATTTATGAACCGTTACCGGAATTTTCAGACGGCGGTAATATGGCCGGAGAAGACGCCATGTACCTGTTGTTGGAGGTGAGTTTAGCACTCCCCGGTTTACGACGGTTCGAACTAAGTAAATGAGGCCCATAATCACACTCGATGGGTCGAGCTCGGTCTAAAGCCCAACTCGTTGCCGAACGCGCCGACCTCCGAGATTTATGGAATCTTTCCCGATTTTGTTGGAAAAAGGGGAATATTTCCTTATCCTGATGGAACTAGGAAAAGGAAATCCTCTCGATTTAGACCGACTCAAACCTTATAAATAAGGAGGCCCTCGCCACAATTCAGGACATTCACAATCATCGACGAGACCTAAGGAGATTCAAGAGCAGCAACCTCGGCTTTATCTTCTTAGTTCTTAAATTTTTTTCCGATCAAAACAATTTTGTAGCTCCACCGAGTTTAATCAATAAAACGAGATTCGATCCATTAAGTTTACTGTTTTACCCCTTGTGTGATTTTCATAATCAACACCTGTCGGAGAAGATGAAACAATAAGTCTACCATACTTAAAAATAAATTTACCAAAAACTATTATATATAAATCTATCAAACCACATATCGTTTGCTAATAAATCTACCATGACACGTTAAAAAATCTACCACCAAATAAATACATAATTCAACATTCCTCACCGGAATAATACTTCACTCTCACTGGAAGACGTTTATAAGATTGGAACCACCGATTAATCATGAGCACTGCAAAAAAAAATATCAGAGTTAGGTTTTTTTCACTAAAACTGTCTAAAAAGCTTTATCGCCGCCGCAACACCACCGCGACTCCACCATTCTTTCCTGAAACGGCGGCATATAACTCGGCGGACCCCTCGACTCGCCTCCCCAAAGTCCCTCGGCCCGCCTCGCCTCGTCGTAACCCAACTTCATGGGGAGTGAAAACTCCCAGAAACTTCGTCAAAGAAATGGGGAAAAGCAAAACGAAGGCATAGGATGACGAGACTTACCGAATCGTTGCCGGAATCGCCTCTCTCACCGCCGGATTCGGGTCGGAATCGACTGTCACCCCAAAGGTCACCGATTTCGCAAGTGGAGAGTCGAGGTTTTTTTTTTGAGATAACACGATTTTATGTTTTTTTTTCTATTCTCTTATTTCAATATTAACAATTGTTTTTTATATAAAAAATAAATAAATTATATTACAATAATGGCAATTTCGTAATATAATAAAACATATGGATATAAGCAGGGCGGATCCATGTACATAGGTGTAGGGTCAGCATACATCCTTTTAATTTAAAAGAAAACAAATTATAATCTATATTTTATTGATTTTATCTCAAATTATTGTTTTGAACCCATTAAATTTTTGTTTTTTCTAACCTATTTTGTGTTGAACCCACCAACTATTTTTTTGTTCTTTCAACATTCACGTGGCCATGAAGCCCATTTTTGTTTTTTGTTTTAATAAAAAAACAAATTTTAAAACCTAATTTTTTGCTTAATTTTTGTGACTCCGGTAAAAAATAATCATAGGTCCGCCCCTGGATATAAGAGATATTGACCAACATTTTAAGGTTAGTCTAGTAAGATCTTGTTCCCTATAAGTTACTCTAGTAATAAACCACGTGTAAGGTTAGTTTGATGAATTCTCACAAATATATATGTCCTTTACTTCAAATTAATTGAGAACATGTTAGTAAAATGAAGAAATAAGAAAATGGGTGGTGTTCATACCAATGAATAGTTCTTACATTTAACGTGAAGTGGTAGAAGAGATCTGAGATCAACATTTCACACATGTGACACTACACAAGGGAGATTAATTAAAATGTAGAAAAGATTCCGAGAGTTTATAATCATAAATTGTTAGAGATACAGTTAAGTCATTTACGCATAATCTATTTGTACAATTCGACGATGAGTACTTCATCTTCTTTTAAATATTTGTATTACAATAATAACAAAAGTTCTGATATGATAGAAGCCCACTAAGATTCAAGGAGAATCCACTAACAATTTAATTGAGAGTTACAAAGAAACGAATAGAATCTAGTAGTACCTCTCAAGCCACAAAAAGCTTCTTAATGGAGACATCTCTCCGAGACTTGAAGAAAAAGTTTTTTTATCCATAGTGATTCACAAGAGTACAAGACTATAGTTTTTCATATTTTTTGGCTTCATTCTATCAATGTCCGAACAGTTATGGGGCTGGAGCTATAGTCTACCATATAAACATGATCGTGATGGCAGAGTCTATCATCCCGAAACAATACATAAACATAAATAGATTGAACATAAATTAAAACTCACATTTTCGGTATATGAACGGATCGTGCTGATAACGTGTTATGAACTATCTATAATATATATGTATATATGGATATATGTTTTTGTATATGAGAAGGACGAGAGAGATGAGAGCGAGAGAAGATGAGAGAGTAAGATCAGACAGAAAGTTTTTCCTTTTACTTTTTCTTCTTGCCTTCTTACATTAACACGGCGTACATATCTCTATAATATTATTTAAAAAGATATTTTTGAAAATAAATTTTGTTTTGTAAGTTATTACATAAAATATAATTACAAATAGGAAAAAATGATTAAAATAAGAAAATGTATAATTGTTTTTTAAAATTATTGATAAGAATATAAAAAGTATTTATTACCCATTAAAAAAATTATTTACTATTTAATTTTTTAATTATAATGATATTATTAAATAATAATCAATCCATTTATATTAAAAAATATATATATAGTCGAAATCTTACAATATTTTTCACTATAATTATTATAAAATATTTTACTAATTTTATAAATAATTAGACACGAGAAAATTGATTTTTTTAAGAGTACGTGGACTGGCCACAAAAATCATAGTCAGTAAGCGGTGCATATTATAGTCATGTTTTCAAAATTATAGGTTTTTGCGGGTTAGCTTGAATAAGATTTTAGTTTATTGCAAAACGGGTTAAGTAGACATGTTAGTCGAAGTTGATAGTTTTATTTATAATCATTAGTTAAACATATTTTAAATTTCAGATAAAAACAATTTTTTTTAAATTTCAAAATAATTTTTAAACAAAAATTATTCAGCGCTATATATATATATATATATATATATATATTGCGGATTGAATTTATAATACATGGAAATATATTTAATATTAGCTACCGACTTGGTAACGTCGGTAAGAGGCGGTAAAAGGAAAAAGTAAAATATCCCCTTGATAATATTATCCTTTAACAAAATTGAATAAAGCTAAAGTGTAGTCGTGTCAAGCAGCTCGTTGATAACTGTAGCATGTCGACTGAGTAAGCATCAACGTGTCATCTCCCCACGGCCCACTCTCCTGGTCTCGCCGCGTCTTCTTGTCCATGTAGCACCTCACTTAATTTTCCTTTCCTTTTGTTTCTTTTGGAACCCAGCAGTTTCTATATATAGGACTATTGCGTCGTCCGTATCTTTGTCGGAGCATAAAACCAAGCAAGAGCTTTTTAAAAATCCTTAATTACGTACATCGTTCGTTTTTTTTTTTCCTTTTCAAAATGGCATCAAAGCAACAAAGCCGCGAAGAGCTTGATGAGAGGGCCAAGCAAGGAGAAACGGTCGTGCCAGGTGGCACCAGCGGCAAAAGCGTCGAAGCTCAAGAGCATCTCGCTGAAGGTGTTGCCTTAAATCACAACTTTGCTACTCTTTTTTCCCTTTGGTTTTCTAAAGATATGTCATATAGCCCATTAAACGTTAATATCTTAATATAAGAGTGATATATGTGTTACGTGAATATAATTTAGTTAATGTTTGCTCTAAGATCTCCTTTTAATCTTATTCTCTTGGCTATATCTTAATATAAGCTATAAATTATGTTTTACGTGAATATTAACGTCTTCATGCTTCCATGAAATTATATATGTATTTCTTGCTCAGGAAGGAGCAAGGGAGGGAAGACGAGGAAGGAGCAGTTAGGAACTGAGGGTTATAAGGAGATGGGTCACAAAGGAGGGCAGACGAGGAAGGAGCAGTTAGGAACTGAGGGTTATAAGGAGATGGGTCACAAAGGAGGAGAGACGAGGAAGGAGCAGTTAGGAACTGAGGGTTATAAGGAGATGGGTCACAAAGGAGGAGAGACGAGGAAGGAGCAGCTAGGAACTGAGGGTTATAAGGAGATGGGACTCAAAGGAGGACTCACTACAAAGGAAAAATCTGGTGGAGAGCGTGCGGAGGAAAAAGGGATTGAGATCGATGAGTCCAAGTTCACCAACAAGTGATAGTAGCTAGTAGTGCCCGCTGCAACAATCTGTAGTAAGATAATCTGAATAAGTAAACCTCTAGGTTTTGCGAGTTGCAGCTAGTGTTTGACTAATTAGGGCCGGTCAATGTAATGCGTCAAAGTTTATTTTCATGTGCGTGATATAAATACGCAAGGCTTAGTACTTTATTTTCATGTGTGTGATATAACTACGCAAGGCTTGTACTAACCGGTAGGGTTGTACCGCTCGGAAGTTTTTTGAGTTTTTGGTGAGGGTGCAATCAAAATGGTATGCGGTTATGGTTTTGACTCTAGTTTCTACATACAGGCCTGACGGCTTATTTCACCAATTTTTTTTAATTTTTCATGAGCCACATATTTTATTCTAGATTAATAATTTATAGACCTCGAATTTAAAAAAATATTGTTATTTCATTAAAATTTTGTTTGTCACATAATTATCCATCCCATAACTATGAAAAAACAAATTTTACTATGAAATGTTTTGCTTACAAAATGTCACATGTTTTTTTTCCGACTCTTGACCATTATTTTGGTTGGACCGAGGCTGTCTACATATTACGAGTGTGACAGTATACGTGTCTTAACATGAGCGAGAGACTTGCAATGTTGAGATTACATGCAAGTTGTGTTTGGTAAAATCAGTAGAAAATACGCACAAGTATAGGGTATATATTTTTTCCGATGCAGATAATGAAACTTGGTGTTTTTGTCTTGAATAAAATTTGATTTGTAGAATCAAGACGGTTATTGACAATACTCGGACTAACATAAAACCCGAATCCTAAGGGGCATAAAAAACGCATTTCCGACCTTATTGGTACACACAGCGCTTACAATTCCACCCGATTCGGGTAAGTGGTTACAACAAGAGTTGTTTCTAGTGCTGCTACATACATTTTACAATATCTTAGACTAGTCGATGCCTCCACTTACCCACATTTATGGCTCGCAATAGCATATTTGCTTTCGCCAAAACTCCATTAAAATACGCTCCTTCAGTGACTCGACGCTAATGCCGTCACGAATATGCCTAGCACCAAGAATGGCTGTGCGCTTGCCTGTAATCAAGCAGTGAATTTCAAATTCTTAGTAGTTAGCCTCCAAGGCAAAGACGAGCTCTACATTTTTTCAGATGACTTACCTGGTACTTGACGTCGTATTTGACAGGGTCCTTGAGAAAGTACTTAAACTGCAGTTTGAAGAAGAGTGTAATAATCAGACAAGAGTGACAAGAGTGTAGTGAATTTGAAGATGACACTGTTATACATCTTTACCTGGAACACAATCTGCGGAATGATCAAAGCAAGCAACGCCAACGCATAATAAGATTTGCCAGATGCTAATAGATATCCTGCAACCAAATAAAAATTTACTTGTGATGAACTATTCCTTTTATTTGGTGCTATAACACTTACTGTGTAGCTCATCTACTCGCAAAGATAGTTTATCTCTCAAGATTAGCCCATTAGCATCTGTTTTACTACATTTGGAACAGTCAAATCTAGGAAGGAGAAATTTCTCAAAAACAAAAAGACAGTAGGTGATGTAAATGGCCATATAATGAAATGAAAATCCACCAAACACACAGTTGAAACATAAAAACAGATGCCTCTCCATTAGCTCACTTCTCTAAAGTCTGTGACCCCCCGAAAACCAAGACAAATCATTCAGTTTCATTGGTTTGTGTTTTTTAACCGGTGGTGATAGTTGATAAGATCAACCAGAGATATAGAAGCCACACAAAACTCTACATACCGGCAACAGAGAGCTGAGTAATGTCTATAGCACCAACGCAAATCCATTTTGCAGCTTCAGTGCCAAAAGCTACTGGGAGAGACTGAAGTCCCATTGCTCTGTCTCCTTCAACACTTTTGAAGTCATTAACAATGGCTATTCCCAACTACAGTATTACACAGGTAGATGAAGCAAAATTAGACTGTTAAAGATAACAAAAAAAAGCATCATAAAGGGTTGCAAGAAGAGTACCCCAGCTATGCTGTACAAGAGTGTTAGAACAACAACGTCTGGTGTAAGAGTGCCAAACAATGCTTGCCCAGCCCACCTATCAATCAAGTGAACAAACAAAAAATTAATGAGATGAGAATGCTTTATATATTGATGCACTAGATATCTTACCATGGCAAACTGATATAGCTTGCTCCAAGTGCAAAATTTCCAACCCATCCATTTTGCTTAAGCTGCAAAGAGATCCGTTCATGTATTGATAAGTTCTAAACTCCAAAACTTATATTCTTCCATCAAGAAGACAACACATAATGTTTTGTCACTACAGCAGTGGAAATTCGGTATAGAACTTACCTTAAGAGGTGGAGCAGAGTATATATAAGACAGCAAGGATCCTCCCAAAGCAAGATAGAACAAAGTGGGAGTGGTATGCCCTGCCTGAAAGCGAAGGTTTAGTAATTCTGATGTGCCGTTTATCTGTACTAGTTACATCAAAACCGCCAACTTACCCACACATCTAATATTCCAGCAATTCCAAGACCTCCTAGCAATAGCACCCAGACTTGTGTAATAACCTGCATTTAAGGAGTTGCAAACAAGAAGGAGAAATCAGTATCAAACAAGTTAATGGTTAAAAGCTCAAAAATGTTCCGTATCAGTACCTCTTGCTCTGATATTGCTCCGGATGGAATTGGGCGATATGGCTCATTAATTGCATCAATATCTCGATCATACCAGTCGTTGATTGTCTGGAAATCGACACGTCTAGGTTATGTAGCACTAAGAAAATGCACTACCATAAGAACAACTCAGGTTTTTGTTCAGCGAAACCAGACCTGTGTATAGCCAGTAAGACATGGGCCAGACATCATCATGCAAAGAATCGACTTAGCAACATCCTCCGGGGTCCAGTGGAAGTTTCCTACCAGAAGAAACAATTTGAAGGAAGATGTGTTTTGAGCAACCAAAGACTTAGTCATGGGATTCCACAGAGAACAAGTTAACGATATCTAGGGAAGACGTCAAGAAGATTGTAAAGAGGTTCATACGTTACCTGAAGCAGCAGCACCACAGACCACTCCCCACACCAATGGGGGCCAGGTGACTGGCTTTGTAAGCTGCAGACGAATCTTCCATTTATTCTGAACACAGAAATTTAAGTGAACAACTAACTCTTTTTAGCTAGCTAACTAAACATGCAGCATTCTGTCATAATTGTTTACTAAAACGTCGATATATACATATGCAATGTTGAGAGAATTATCAACTCGAAAGAGGTCCTTCAATTGGAAACACCTAAAGTATGTCATTATGCACACAACATATGATGATTTTGTTCTCATTTCTATCAATTGTGATACATCCAATTCTGAATTTCAGATGCATTGGAGAAAAATTCAAAAAGCCCGACAAGATGAAGAAAATTACAGTCTCTTGAGCTGCTCCTTTGATACCCAGAAGCTGGTTAATGCTCGAACCACCGGCTGGTGCCTTGTCCGGTACCTGAGATTTAACTGCCGGGAGATTCAAACCCTAGTTAAGTAAGCTTGAAATCTAACGGAAGATTTCAAGAAAACTGAAAATTCAAAACAGCTGCAAACCTTTATCCGTATCAGTCTCCGCCGCACGCACAACCAATCTCCGCCCTACGAACATAACAAAATCAGTGAAAAATCGAAGAACGCGCTCAGAATCCAACTAAAAGAGTGGAATGTACCAGACGATTCGAAGTCCAACGTCGACCAAACGGGACGCCGACGAGTGAACTCGACGGAATCCGGATTACGGAGAGAGAGAACTCCGACTCGGTCGACGGAGGTAACTCTAGAGGTAAGGATGGAGGAGACGGTGTTGAGAATCGAAGTCATAGAAGCGGCGGAGAGAATCGTATCTGGTGGCAGCAAGCCGGAGATGGAGTGGTGTGAGCTTCTTTGGGCAGTTTGCTGTTTTCGGGAAAGCTGTGGCTGTAAGTTACCGGCGATAAGAGTCTACACGTCACAATTTTGGCGGCATCGATTTCCATGTTACTACGTGGCACGATCCTATTGCATAATAAAAATTAGAGTTTTCAAATTGAATGAAACAGATATTTTGTACGAGGCCCATGCGGTTAGGAAAAGCCCATTAGTACCGACCAGACACACGTGGCAACAGTCAACTTTGAAGGGAAAATAATAGAACAGTCTTTGACATTCTTTTCTCTGATCCCGTTCTTCTTGAACAATATCAAACTCAAACATCATCCTTCAATTTTATCTTCTTTTCGAATATTCTTTCAAATCTCAGTATTGTGTTAATGGAGATGGCTCCATCTTCAAGTAGATTCAAGCTCTACGATCAATTCGAGCTTCTGGAGTTTCCTGATAAGTACGTCGTCAAACCCGTCGAATCGCCTCATGAAGGCTTCTCCGTCGATCGGCGCGATGGCAACATCAAACCTCTTGATGGTAATCATTCTTTCACTCTTCCGTCTCAGCCCTCTCTCTCCGTTTACTGTTTTGCTTTCAAGAATAAACTTGGCATCTTTAGGGGTAATTACCGAAACTAGCTATAGCAGGTTACGAGGAAATGTAGAGGAAAACTGTTTCAGAGAGGATTCGAAGCAAGAGGAATCTGTATTTCATTTCTCGTTAGATTTTCATGTTTAGGCTGTTGTATTTGATGTTACTGTTTCTCTGCTACTGCAGAAAACACTTCTTTTGGAAATCCTACCAGAGTCTCTACTATCTACGGCGTAGGAGGAACTATTAGGCTCTTAGCAGGTAAAATTATTTCCTGCCTTTCTCTTTTTTTTTTTGTTTTGGTTTCTGCTCAAATGGAACCTGTACTATGTTTGCCTCCGAATCGAGAGTTTTATGGTGGTTTTCACCTCATGTTTAGGAGCATACTTGCTCGTTATAACGTCTCGGGAGGAAGTTGGGACTTTCCTCGGTTTTCCCATTTTTCGAGTCACAGCTATGAAGTTCCTACCTTGCAATGAGGCTTTGAGGTTTGCTACTTCTCAAGAAGTAAGTTTTTGTAAAGTTTTATCAGATATACGATTTTAGGAGTTTTTATCAAGTTAAGTTGTCTGAAGAACTTTTTCCATACTTGGAAATGGTGTCTTGTGCAGAAAAAGGACGAAACATATTTTAGGACTCTGTTACAATCACTTGAGGCAACCCCAGGATTGTATTTTTCGTATGAAACAGATCTAACAGTCAAGTAAGTTTCACTATCTGATGATCCTGAGTAAACAGTGTCGTTCTCTTAATGTGTGTGATCCTTCGTATAAGTAGGATATCCTAGACTACGGAGTTCCAGCTTTAAGAATATTCATTAGATACATTCATCCAATGTTACAGCTTGCAAAGAAGGTGCAAGCTAGCTGAAGGTTGGACGCGTAAGCCCATGTGGAAGCAGGTTGGTTGTTCATCTGGTTCTTATCTTTACAAAATGTATCTTCTTGGATCCAGTGCAATTTCATTTTTTCTGTTACTACATTGTTGTCCGATTTTAGTCCGTCAAGTTAAAGTTAGGCTGAAGGTTTGTTTTCTTGCTTGTCAGGCTGACCCTCGATTTGTTTGGAACTGGCATCTTTTGGAGGAATTGATTGAATGCAAAGTAAGTTGTCTGATTCTAGTTTGAATCTTTTCATTCATGTCAAACTTTACAGATCTAATCTTCTCTTATTGTGGCAGCTGGATGGTTTTATCATCCCTCTACTTCAAGGAAATATCCTTTCTTTATCTTCTCTTAAGCTTCTGTTTTGCTTCTTCTTGGACTGTTTATATATATGTAATGTTGTGTCTTTCAAATATGAATTTTAATAGACGATTTACATGTTTGTTTAAAAATTAACCAACGGTTAAGCTACCAAGTTGCTGAGCTACAGCTCAAGAATTCTCCTGCTGAGATATCGTTACTTTCCAGGCGCTGTACACGGCGTCTAGGTAGGTTTTAATTTTGTGATTAGTGCTGCTGGAAAATTCAATTAAATGTATGTTTGTTTGACAGTCATGTTGGAATTGGCATCCCAGGTACACGTATGTGGCGAAGAGGAGCCAATCTTGAGGGAGACACTGCTAATTTTGTCGAAACTGAACAAGTAGTGGAGATTAATGGTTTCAAGTTCTCATTATTGCAGGTATACCTTTGTTAGGAGCTCATTCCTGTGCTGTTGTCCTGTTAAAATGATCTCTTCTTGTTACTGTATTGGGTCATTTGCATGTGAAATGACATTCATTGTTAAATAAAATGCTATGCGAGATTTCTTTAATGGCTCTGGAAATTATCCAATGTAGCTCATTTCAGCGGAATAGTTACTGTTTTAAAGGTTCGGGATATGCTTGAAATCCACTGTTTCATTATTTTGTTGCTTCATTTCTCTACTTCGTTTATATAACGCACCATGCTCTTCTTTTTCTCCGTTTTTAAGGTTTCCTTCCATTTCTTGTTGATTATAACCGTCTTGGTATCACTTGCTAGGTCCGAGGTTCAATTCCACTTCTTTGGGAGCAGATCGTTGATTTGAGCTATAAGCCACGGCTTAAGATAAATAAGCATGAAGAGACGGTAACTTTTTATGATCGTTTTACCAATTTGTTATACGCTGTTCAGCCGTCGACCTTGATTAGTTTTCTTTCTGCCTCCAGCCGAAGCTTTTGCATCGTCATTTCCATGATCTTTGCCAAAGATATGGGGAAATCATGGCAGTTGACCTAACAGATCAGGTTGATTTCTTTGCTCTTCATTTAAGATAACATAAGTACATGGGATAAAACATATGTTCACTCTTAAATCTATGACACTTTAGCTTCAACTCTCTTGTGGTTTCTGCTATGCAATATTCACTTGCTTACTTTCCTTGTCGGAGTAACATTTTACTACATTAGCATGGAGATGAAGGTGAATTAAGCAAAGCATATGCTACCGAAATGAAGAGGCTTCCAAATGTGAGGTAAAATTCTTTTTGCGTATTGACACATTCACCTTAATCCTTCGCGTTTTTATCATTAATGTATTTGGTTTTCGTTTGGGATATCTCTCAGCAATCACTGAAGTTTTTTCGTTTCCTGACGCTTCTTAACCATTTTCTCGTTTGTTTGGATGTCTCTTACCTTCGTTTTATTCAAAGTGTTCTTTAATCGTACACATCAAGTAGATTTAAAGATATTATTATTTAATGAAGTTTTTTGACGCAGATATGTCTCCTTTGACTTCCATCACATCTGTGGAACTACAAACTTCGACAACTTGGGGGTACTGTATGAACAGATTGGGGATGAATTTGAAAAGCAAGGGTAAGCAGACAAATTATCGTTTTGATTCTGCTAGTTTCAGATCTAGACGCTGAGTTAATTTGGTTAGCAGTCAGATGTTGTTTATTTGGTTCAAGTTAGGTAGCTGCTAGCTGTGTGCAGAGAATTTTGTTTCAGCTGCCACTAATCCAAGCTCTGCCACTAATCTAAGCTGAGCAGATATTTCCTTGTAGACGCAGACGAGAACATCCTAGAAGAGCAGAAAGGAGTTATCAGATCTAACTGCATCGACTGTCTTGACCGCACAAATGTTACCCAGGTTTGTTGAATTTATTTCTTACTTTTTCTCGTTTCCACTAGCCATCTTGATTGGTTCAGTATGTTCTATATAAACTCATGGGTGATACGGGTGGGGTCTGTAAAGCATTGTTGGTAAAGCCGCCTTTTGCGTCATCTGGGATTTTGAGAACTTGCCTGTACATTTAAACTAATTTGTTTGGAGAAAAAATCACTGTTTACATATTTAACTTCATGCAATGTCGTCTTTGGCTGCACATAGCAGCTAAAAATGACTTGCTGTAAAGCCATTCAAGCTTTTTAGATGGTCAAAAACTTGTACCTGAGATGTAAACATTATCATTGAACTGCTTCTGATTGCATTTTAAAACCTTTTTTCATTGAACTGCTTCTGATTGCATTCAAAAACCTTTTTTGTTGCATCATATGAAAAGAATTACATGGCCCAAAAATCTCTGAATCTACAACTTCAAAGGATCGGAGTGTTTGATTCCACAGAGTGTGTATCCATGTTCGAAGATGATTACACAAAGTTCAGAACAAGTAAGTGGTTTTTGCTTCCAACTTTTCAGTGCACTTTCCAGTTTTATAGCTGTAGAATATCTTCCGTCTTCATCAAAAGAGTAATCATTTTGGCTTTTCTAATAGTTTGGGCTGAGCAAGGGGACGAGATTAGCTTGCAATACGCCGGGACCTATGCTCTTAAGGGGGACCTTGTCAGGTGAGAAATGTCTGCCTAAGATTCTTCGGAAAATGTTTCTTTTTAAACTGTAAATATGTAGGGTTTATGATTATCGAAATAAAGCTGAACTACACGTTGTGATATATTGCACAGTTTTCTCTGAAATGTTCCAGGCCTCGGCTTAAATCAATGTACTAAATAAGAAAGACGATGATAATAGTGACATATTAGCAATATATGATCTGGGGTATTTTGGTGCAGGTACGGGAAACAGACAGTGTCTGGAGCAATCAAAGATGGCATCAGTGCGATGTCGAGATATTATCTGAATAATTTCCAGGATGGTGTGAGGCAGGCAAGTTTGTTTTACAAGATTAGAGTTGAGGTTTATATAAGGTATAAGATGAGAAACTGAAGGAAAGAATAAACAAAAAAATTGAAAGAGAGATTTTCATTTTTCAGGATGCTTTGGATCTCATAAGTGGTCGCTACACAGTGGGCACAAACAGCCGTTCACAACTCCAGTCTATTGGATCACAACCGTCTGTATGTTCCTCCTAACCGCTAGAAACACAATCAAACAATTTGTTGTTAGATGCTGATTGGATTTTGTTTTCTTTTTCTCTTGCTTGTTGGGTGAGAATAAACAGTTTCTGCCGGTAGCATCAGCATTGTTGATAGGTGGTGTAACAGTGACATCTTTCACAATTCATCAAGGTAAAGGCTTTTTGATTCAATGTGACTATAGGATTGCGTTGTGAATGATGTGTGTGTGTGTTGGGGTGATAAACACAGCGGGAAGAAACACGCATCAGTATCTGGCGTCGGCGTTGTGGGCTGGAGTGACTGCAGGAGTTGTGGCGATGATCAAGGCCAATGGAAGGCACTTGTGTTCAAGGCCTCGCCTTTGCAATCTCATTTGATTCTCTGTGTTCGACACATTTCTTCTCAAATCCCAAGCCCACTCTCATTTCTTTCTTTCACCTGTTTTCTTGTTGAACTTACGTGTGCAAGCTTTGGATACCAAAAGGCCATATCAAAAATAATAAAAAAAGTATACAAAAACTAAATAATGTATAGTGATGTTAATTCAGAATATTATTTATTTATTTATCTATTTTGATTTCTTCTTCAAACCAATCTAAATTTCTGTTATAGTTTAATCAAAATTCGAACAAAAAGAGAAAATCAAAACCATTTACAGATCCAAGAAAAGGCCATTTAATAGTGAGATTCAACAAACGATATTTATTATTTCTGCTTCTTTGAATTTAACAAAACGTACGGAATGATTTTATTCCCTATTACATGAACCCATTATTGCAACAAAGGTTTGCGCACGACCCTTTGAGATAGATTATTTGGCCCACGTTACATTGCCAAAGTAACCAATACAACAACAAACACTACACAAACCTTATAACCTTAAAGACGGCTCCGTGAAACCGGTTTGAAACTGGCGATCCCCGTTACTTCCCTCCCCGTCACTAAGGTGTTTATATCGTAAGTCCCTTCGTATGTATATATGGGTTCAAGGTCACAGAAAGCCTGCAAATTTTTTCACATTTTTAGCACTTAACTCTGACCATTTTTCATTAATATCCAACCAAGCTCACCTTTGCCACCAGAAAATCCGCTAAAATTCCATTCCCACCGAGTAATTCCCGACCTAGCGAAGCAGTTTCCCTTCCCTTCGATGAAATCCATGCCTAGTGACACCACATAATTCGTTATGCAAATGATTTCAGTCAATGTTTACTATTGAGCTATGCTTGATTCTACACTACAATGCCTCCACTCGGGACAGCTCAAGTTAATAGAATAGCTCATGAGCAAATGTCTCTCATCTCAGCTCACAAACATTGTATAATGTCGACCTGACCTCTCTACATTTGGATAGAATAGTCACTTATAAATGATCTCTAGACACGAACATCAGTAAACCTGACGTAGACCCACGCACAATACCGATACATTCACATTAGTTGTAACTTAACCTAATCTCTACACACCAACTTCAGATACCTTTATTCTGCCATTACATCCAAGCAAATGTCTCATAGCAAATATGATGTCTCCTACTAAATGGTTCATAACTCGTGAGTTCCTATCGTCATTTAAGTCATCTTACATCTACTTTTGATTCTCTGTACAGCTAGCGGACTGGCTATGTAATTAGACACCATGTTTCTCTATATCGAATAATCAGAAAATATAAACTCGAGTTTTTAATAAGCAAAAAGGATTTTTTGTCATACCTTTCCTAAACTGGCTTGACCTGGAGTCATCTGACCCGACTCATATAGCTTGCAGAGGCGCCAACCCATTAGAAACATCGCTTGAACATTACCCAACATCTGCACAAGCTTTTGTTGATTTAACTGGAAAGCAGCCAACGGTGCTCCAAACTGTTTCCTCTCCTTCAGATATCTTTGAACAATACACATTATATGGAGAATTATTTTAAGTAACGAAATAATTCCCAAACTATGATTACTGAGGTCTGGCTGTTTTCGCTGGAATACCTGTGACACATATCATAGATTCCCATTGATATGCCGATTGGTTGCCAGGCGACCATTACACGTGAAACAGCAAGGACCTATTCAAGTAAAGTGTAGACAACCACTTCAATATCACAAAAATGAGTGGAGTATGTGATGTTTTGCTTGTGTTAAAATATCCGAAGAGCATTTTTGGGTCATGCGGAATTATCACCACATTACCTTGCTGGTATCCTGAAAAGAATTTACCCCAGGTAACCGATCCTCATCCGGAACAAAGACATTCTGTAGTAGTATATCTCCATTTTGAACCATACGTAAGCCTATTTTATTCGGCATCTTCGTAGCCTTTAGGCCGGGCGCATCTTTCTTGACTATGTATCTGCAAGAGGGTTGCCGCTCGATAATTTTCTAATGCAGCGCCATGTATAGGCTTTTTTTTTTTAAATGAATGAAGAGCCATGTATTTAGAATAACACATTAGTCCAGTATGCTCTAGATAACGGTCTATGCAAAATTTATTGTTCAGTACACCCAATTGTAGAGCAAGCTATTTACCATGTTCTTGAAAAATGGATTTTAACATCTACCATAAGTTGAAGTTAAGAGACACCTCATTCGCTTAAGTTTTTGAGAAACAACCTCTACACCTAAGACACAAAATCTGAGAGATATAAGAAACCCAATAATATGATATACCCGTTGATTTGGTTAGTTGTCGTATTCCTAGCAAAGATGATTAACAGATCTGCAAAGGTGCTGTTTCCTATCCAACGCTTTTGTCCCTCAATTATCCAACCTCCTTCAACCTATGAAGTAGACAATTGAAACAAGTAGAAAGAATGAAACACTCCAGTTATTGCAGAAATCGAGCAGGAAAGGATACAAGCAAATGAAAACAAGGAGAGAAGCCAGCCACACCTTTTTGGCTGTTGTTCTTAGACCACTTGCATCGCTTCCATTATCAGGCTCTGTCAAAGCCTTTATACAAGTTCAATATACGAAATGGTATCAACATCAGCTTTACATAACACAAAAACTTATTCAGGGATGCAAATAGTCTACGTCCAAGATCCACGTACTCACCCAACAAGCCACAGTATTCAATTTCGCCAAAGAAGGCAAATACTTCTGTTTCTGTCCTTCTGATCCACAAAGTGCTATTTATTGACAAAATCAGAAGAAAATTAAGCTTATGGAAATCCTGGTATGGTATTTTATCAAAAAAAAAATTAAAAACTAAACAAGCTAAGAACTTTTTTTTAGTAGATCTCACCAATAGTAAGCATGCCCAAAGAAGAATGCACCAAAATGAAAGTCGAGCAGCTTGCATCAACTCTAGCTATTTCTGCTGTTGCAATTGCGTTTGCGGTGATGGATAGGCCAGGACAGCCATAACCCTAAGAAGTCAGACACAAGTTAATATTGAAATTTAACATCCACAAGATCAAATAAGAACCCAGAGACAAGCATTGCAAATCACCTTGATCGAGCCACCAGCAACACCCATAGCCCCAAGCTTTGGAACGATATGGAAAGGAAATTCTGCCTTCTCCCAGTACTGAGGAGTAAAAATCACCAAAGGAAGAACACCGATGTAACACAATGATACCATCAAAGTAAACAAAAAAAAAAAACATCTTGAACAGGAAGATAGACACCTCTGTCATTATCGGGGCAACTTCTTTCTCCATGCACTCCCTCACTATCTTCCGGACGGCCTGTTCCTCCGGAGTCAACAGATCATTGAAATGATAATAGTCTGAAGCTGAAGCAGTATCAAGTATAGAAAAACAGATGAGGCCAAAACACAACAAATCATCCAAATGTATAAAACCTCTGGAAGAAATCCATACTGCACGGTGGAAATGTAGAGGCTGGGGTTGCTTGAGGAAATGCTACAGATATGTCCATAGACGGCAAATCAAAATATGAACTCTTCACCTTCTTCTCAGTAATATCTGCAAGACCAAAACTCATTCATAATCAAAATTCTCAACTCTCAAAACCAAAATTAATACATAATCTCGTTGTTAATTCCTATATACTGTTTATTCCATAAGTTTCAGCAATCATGATCCACAAATGAAAGAAACAGTCCGCGAATTTGAAATCCCGAAAATTCGCCATCTCAAAACACAATCTCATTGACGGAACCAACGATATTACTTGGTCGATCGGTGATCAACACATAAATCGTCCAAAACAAAGAAAAACTCGTTCATTTCTCGAAAATTGAACAAGGCGAGAAAAAAAAAGATCAAACCAGCGAGCAAAATCAGCTGCATCAGACGACGATTAAAATGAACATGCAAACCATGAGAAAAAGGAAGGAAGACTGTGGAGACGATAACGAACCTCGATCTGCAGATGATAGCACAGTCATGGCGAGGATCGTAATGGAAAAATGTATTTGGCTTCGTGATGGAACGAAAGTAGATCGATACAATGAATTAATAATAGCCAGGACCCGACCCGGTTACGTGTTTAGAATTTTTTTAAAGATAAGATTTTTTCTTTTTTTTGCTGGTCAAATGAGGATATTTTATCTTTTTCATCGAAGTTATCGACTTATCATGTTTTAAAAAAAAAAAAAAAAAAGATAAGATCTATATATTTTTTATATACAAAAAAAGATAAGATATTTCATGAAAACAGAAGTTTTGTTTTTGTTGGTTTTGATGTTAGATTTTATACCTTTTTCAAAGATATACAACTTAATCTACTAATTGAAACCTAAGAAAAACATAATGGTTGACCTACAAGAAACGATTACAATTAGAAAAACAGAAGTTTTTTTTGTTGTTGATAAAAGTAAAAATAGAAGTTACGTACGTCTTTTTGCTGACAAATGACAACAGTACTTCTTCGTCGAAAAAAAAAAAATGACAACAGTACTTAATACTTATGAACAATAGGGACAGATAATGAAATGTTTGGAACTTTTAGCCGTACGAATTAGAAAACGATATCAAAAACTCGACAAATTGTGTCATCTTAACTTTCCATTGTTACTCTCAAAGACAGCAATTTATGAACATATGCTATTCGTTTGTCGTTATCGCATGGAGCTTTGAAAATTAATTTGTAAGAGAATAAAAGACTACGAATAGTTAGTTTATGATCATTTTGACATTGAACAGTTCCAAATCAGTCAATCATGGATCGAATTTTATTTTATTTTTCAATACGGGAATTACTTATGCTGCAGTAGTTTTATGTAATTTGTCCGACTACGGAATGGAGACTCTAATGTCTTAAAGACAGCGAGAACTTTTACAACCATGAACTGACTAGTAAGAAAATAACGTAACAACAATAGCAGAATTGGAGAGACCATCGGTGAGAGCAAAATAGTTTGTCTCGTAACAAAAAAAAATAGAATTTTATCTAGTGGATGATAGCTAAGAATGAACATTCGTTTAGGATCGAAAACGGAAAAAAGAAAAACAAATTTGATAACCTGTTAACGAGTAATTTTTGTTTTTGATAATTAGAAGGTGTTGGGCCGAAACCCGTATATTTCTTTAGGTCTGAAACCAAAACATATAATATGGTCGCGTCTCAAGTACCACTCGATTATGTGATCTCTAAATTTTGTTATTGATGTTTTTCAAGTTAAATTAACGACACTTGATCGAGTATTATGTAATTTTATTTATTTATTTTGATATGTATTTAGGTTATTATCGACTATGTAGCCATAAGCATATCAACGACTTAGCATATTGTAAACTCTAGTTGAAAGTAATATAAAAATGATAAAACCTTTGCAAGAAAAAAATTAATCAAATTAGAACTATCTTTTTATTGGAACGTTAAATTTAGCGAGGATTACTGTTTTAATTATTAGAACAATACTAATATTTTTAAATTAATAGAATAACCTAAAAATGATAAAATACCGATTTTACATTTTTGGCATTTGTTAACAAAAAAGTAATTATGATATTGCCATTACTATTTTTAATCCACATCAGCGCGCACAGATATATAAACAAATCTACCGTTCTTTGACGGTAGATTTAATTATTGCTGGTAGACTTATTTTTCGGCCGGTAGATTTATTTTTCAACCGGTAGACTTATTTTTTTGCCGGTAGACTTATTTTTTGGCCGGTAGACTTATTTTGGGCTGGTAGATTTGTTTTGAGATGGTAGACTTATTTCGGTAGACATATTTTTATGAAATGGTAGATATGTTTTTGGGCGGTAGACTAATTTTTTTTTGGTAGATTTATTTTTAATGACGGTAGATTCGTTAAGGATTGGTAAATTTAACGACCGATCGGTTGACTTTTTGGTAGACATTTGACCAAATTGGTAGATTTATTTCCTTTGATGGTAGATTTATCTCCTCCGCGGTAGATTTCTTTGTAATGGCGGCAGACTTATCATCGTATGGTTCATTTTTTGGTGACGGTAGATTTATTGTAATGACGGTAGACTTTTAAAGGCGTGGTAGACTTATTATTTAAACGGTATATTTATTTTTAATGACAGTAGATTTATTAAAGGTCAAAACAAGGGTTCTTAGATTTGTAACGACGGTAGATTTATTTTACGACACGACATATTTATATTAAATCGATAGATTTATCGGTAATGACGGTAGATTTATATAAACTTTTGGGATACACGAAATTGGTAAACTTATCTTAAGTTGGTAGATTTATATGAAGTTGGTAGATTTATCTGAAATTGGTAGATTTATCTGAAATTAATAGATTTATCTGAAATTGGTAGATTTATCTGAAATTGATAGATTTATCTGACATTGATCATTGTTATTGATGGTAGAGTTATTCAAATATTAATAAAATAATAAAAAATTACATTAAATTTTCAAAAAAAAATCAAAAAATTCCCAAAAATTGATAACAAATTCCGAAAAATCGGAAAAAATTCCAAAAAAATCTAAAGTTAAGAAAAAATAATTTTAAATATATATAATATATTTTAGGTTTTAAATTTTTGAACTAAAAATTTCTAAAAACTTAAAAATACAAAAATCCAAACAAATTTATAAAATTTCAAAAATCCATGAATAACACGTCACGGTTAAAAAACAAATATCACACAACACCAAAGTGGAGAGTCTAACCTTTTCTTTTATATATATACTAGGTGTTTAGTCCACACAAGATATTTCATCAAATAATCATATTAGTTAGATTATTAAATTTGTTATCGATAATAATCCGAACACAAATATAACAACAATGTAAAACATATGATCAACCAAAAATAATAATAACCAATAATATTTATTTGTAGAAACTAACGAAGCTCAATAATTGTAGCAAATCCATAAAACACTTAAGAAATTTGTGTTCATGGATTTATAATTTTCTTTTAACCGTGTTGTGTTATTCATGTATTTTTTTTTTTGACTTTTTAGAATTTTTTTATTTTTGTGTTGGGTTGAGAATTTGTTTGTATTTTTGTATTTTTGACTTTTTAGAAATATTTTATTCAAAAATTCAAAATTTAAAATATAATATATTTTATGTAAAAATAATTTAAGATTTTTGTTTCTTAACTTAAGATTTTTTGAATTTTTTTGAATTTTTTTGAATTTTTTGGGGATTTGTTTTGAATTTTTTGGAAATTTAATGTAATATTTTATCTATTTATTAATATTTTATTATTAAATATAAACACTGTTTCAAACCGTGTATAGTTCCATATACATCTGTGAACGAGATGTTGTAAAATGAACACACGGTTCACAGTTGGAGATTCAAAATGGGCAAAAAAAAGTTCGGGTACTTTACTGGGTACAAAAATAGTTCGGGTATTAAAAAGCTTATCGGAATAAAGTTGGAGTATTTTTATGAAATTTTCCCTATATATAATATGGAATAACCTGTAACTAGACATTAAGAAGTGATCAACTTTGGTTATGTTTATGTGTTTGGTGATGTATACTTCATAATTATGTGTTTGGTTTTGCTACACTTATTGTGTTTTTGGTTAAGGTTACATGAAGACTTGTTTACATTTTGCTAAACTTCGTGTGTTTTGGTGATGTATTATTTACGTTTCTTCCAAACTATTGGTATTGCTAATGTTATGTATGAAAGTAGTATGTTTGACTTTCAAGTATTGTGATAATAAACACCACATAGAATTTGTATGTTCTAATTATATGTGGTTCATGTGTTTTTGTTTTAAATCTTACTAATTTTGGTTATACATACTAAGAAAATATTAAACTAAATAAAGTGACTGATTTCGTCAAGCACATTTGAAAATCATCGTGGACTGTCTTACAATCACCGATTCAAAAAAAAATCTACCATCATTTCAAAAATAAATCTACCAAATCCAAATCTCCCATTAATTATACTCGTAGAAGAATACGTTGAATCGAATACGGAAATGTCGTCGGAGACCCGGTCGCCGTCGCGAAGCCCAAGAACCTGTCGGAGATACCATCAATTTAACACCATCAATTGAAAATAACTCTTTCGTCGTCATTCCATAACGGATTAAACAAGTCTACCATAACGTTTTAAACAAGTTTACCAGAATGTTTTAAACAAGTCTACCAGAAGGTTTTAAAGAAGTTTACCAGGACGTTTTAAACAAGTCTACCAGGACGTTTTAAATAAGTCTATCATAACGTTTTAAACAAGTCTACCATAACGTTTTAAACAAATCTACCATAATGGTGGTGAACCTCATTCTCACCCTTAGCATATCTGGTGGCCAGGCGAGAAAGAGGTTCACCGGCACTGACTTTATAGGACAGTTGGCCGGCGGCGGCGACTATGGACAGTCATTGATGGATTTGGATTAAACAAGTCTATCATAACGGATTAAACAAGTCTACAAGAACGTTTTAAACAAGTCTACCAGAACGTTTTAAATAAGTCTACTAGAACGGATTAAATAAGTATACCATAACGTTTTAAACAAGCCTACCACTACGTATTAAACAAGTCTACCACTATTAGCGGAATTTCGTCGAACAAGTGGTGTGCATACCTCATGAAGCCGCATATCAACAAAAAAACGAGGGTTTTCTCTCTTTTCACCGGGAACTCGCGTCGCCCCTCCGCATGTCACCTCAAGAACGACCAAACGACACCGGATCTCGTCGCCCTCGGAAGGAACTCGCCGAAGAAGATGAAAAAACTCATGAGAAAAAGAAAAGTTCCTTACCTACTCGTCGCCAGAATCAATGGCTGTGAGGCTGGAACGCCGGAGTCGGAGTATATCTCGCCGGAGAAGACGAGAAGACGAGAGGTTAAGAACGTTTTAAACAAGTCTACCAGAACGTTTTAAACAAGTCTACCAGAACGTTTTAAACAAGTCTACCAGAACGTTTTAAACATGTCTACCAGAACGTTTTAAACAATTCTACCATAACGTTTTAAAAAAGTCTACCATAACGTTTTAAACAAGTCTACCATAACGTTTTAAACAAGTCTACCACTATTAGAGGAATTTCGTCGAACAAGTGGAGTGCATGCCTCATGAAGCCGCATATCAACCAAAAAACAAGGGTTTTCTCTCCTTTCACCGCGAACTCGCCTCAAGAACGACCAAACGACGCCAGAATCAATGGTCGTGAGGGAGAGAAGAAGAAGAGAGAGAGAGAGAGAAGAAGAAGAAGAAGAAGAAGAAGAAGAAGAAGAAGAGAGAGAGAGAGAGAGAGAGAGAGAGAGAGAGAGAGAAAGAGAGTTCCGCACGTCGCCTCAAGAACGACGTACTCGTCGCCGGAATCAATGGCCGTGAGGGAGAGAAGAAGAAGAAGAAGAAGAAGAAGAGAGAGATAAGGAGAAGAAGAAGAGAGAAAAAGAGAGAGAAGTCGTTTTTGAGAGAGAAAAAAAATTAGATTTTTTTTTGTAATTTTATTATTTTAATTCGTTTTTTGTAAAAAAAAAATACTAAAATGGCATTTTGGTGATTAAAACGAAAATATGTACATGACTGTCTTTTACCAATTTTGTGAGGTTAGTTTAGTTAGAAGAAGGTGTGACAGGGTTATTATAGTAATTACACAACATTACAAGGTTATTCTAGTTATTATTTCTTAAATTTATTCAACAGAAAATATGGTTAGTTACAAAGAGCAAAAACGTGTAAATGGTCCAAATCTTTAAAGATAAAAACAGAGAAAGCAAAGGTTAGGATCGTCAATCAAACTAACGTCGCATGAGATCATATGTCGCCGAGGAGAGTCTTAATACCATAAGGAATGAATGCGATTTCGAATTGTTCTATCAATGAGACGGCGCATCTGGTCTATCAAGTGGTGTCTTCATTGATGTCGTCTTTCATTTTTTGCGTGCCAAATACGATCAAACATTATTTGGAAGGCCAAGCGCGGTAAGATGAATTGTGATCGATCGAAATTTGAAATGATGAGGTATGGCTATATGACAATATGGGTTAAGTCTATCTCCCAAGAGAGATTCACTCATTGCAGACCAAACCATAAACATGTAGGGACAAACGAAGAATAACTTGTCTTTAGTTTCATTCGATTTTCTACAAATTAAAGAACATACACACGTTGTTGTCCCCAAAGGTACGTATAAAAAGAAAATCGAATTCAAACAATCAGTTGATCGTGAGATATGAAACTTAAACTTAAATGTGAAGAATAATGTACGTATTTCAACTCATAATTAATTGTCAATGAGTGAAATATTCATATCATTATGTGGGATATTCTAACATTTATACTAAATGAAAGCAGCTATTTGAGGCTTCTTATGCTATCCACATCAGCAAAACAAGTTATTCTAAAATAATGCCACATCAGCCTAATCTCATGTCAAAAGACCAACAAGAAATCTACGCAATGGTTCGGCTTATGAGCATAATTATTAAACATATGTCACATCATCATATGCACTGAGCATAATTACGAGTTTCTTTTCGTCTTCCTTACGCACAATCTCTTCATCTCTTTGCGTTACACTTATTTGTGAATTTAGACTTTCAAAATTCTTACAAGAATGATGGCCATAAACTCTCCGTTTCCAATCCCACCACTTCCAAAAAAAAATACCGAGATTTTCCACAAAGAGCATCAGTGCGAGGAAAAATATCACCACGATGCTATTGTTCTATTTTGGGAGCCCTCGGCCACGGAAACGTTTCGCTACGAACAAAAAGAGTGTCATCCTTTATATGTAGATAAGGTATCAATTACTAGCATGGATACATGGTTCTTCTCGATTACAGAAAGAAAGTAAGCAGAGAATTCTTTTTTGTTAACATATAAATCAAAGTTAGTAGCATGCCATCCTTCTCTTCACATATTTGCTATACTGACCCATCCTCTTAAAGTCATTGCTTTTGCAGATTTAATCTCGATTGGTAGCCCTTACGAACCACCATTAAAATGCAAGGTGAAGGGTAGTTAATAGTTTCAACACTAAAGGTTAGTTTCGTCTGATTTCTATGGTTTGTTTTATGCGTTTTCTTAGTTAGAGCTCACCGAGATTTGGAAGATGGATCTTAACGTTGGTTCCGGCGATTTAATATAAAATACAATCGGAATACTTGCCGCATGACATGCAACTGCTTACTGGAATCGTTTAACTTTGATGTGGTTTGTCTATTATATGTCTCCATTAGCTTCACACTTCTTGACTATGTACTATGAACGTTTCATCTATATCACCATGTATTTTACAATGCATAACAACTAATTATGTATATGTTTTCTAGCGTAGAATCAAACATTTGAAAAAGGATTGTAACCAAATTTGGTGGGTGGAGGTTGCTCAAGTGTGTTATGCTAATCTCATGTATACATATATTTATTTTATTTTTTAAAAGGTATATATTGGGTTATTGTATATCATATAGAGCTAAGTTTTATTGTTTTTAGCGAATCTTGGAAAAACATTGAGATATATAATAGTAAGATGAAATGTTTGGTAATGTTTCTTGTAGACCATGAGATTGAGTCAATTGTTTTACGATACAGTACGAAATCGATGAGTATAACGATTATGAAGAGAACATTGACCATGTTATTTCTTATTTTGAAAAAGCAGTTGAATTTTCTCTAAAATTGATGCAATTTCCACTTCTACAAGCCAATTATGTGTTGGCCATATACTATTCTACGATTCATTTTTTTGGTTTACAAATGACAAACCGGTGAATTTTAGAATTTTTAGGGAAAGCAATCAAGATCTAACAAGAAATATGTCAACCACTCCCTTAATAATAACTTGCTGAGTTAAACAAGTTTTTGTAAACAGGGGTGGTTACCTTTGCAAAACTTATACTGTTTCCATTACTATTGCTTTGGAAAAATATCAGGTTTTTTTCATATTTTTTTTTTGGTTAAAGCTTTTTTTTTTCATATACACAATAATATATAATGTGAGCATTTTTCTAGAGTTCTTCGGAGTACATCATGTAATCGAAACATTTTATTTCCTGTAGGATTTGGATCCAATTTTCTTAGGAACATAAAAACGCACATTCAAAACTCTTGTTCGACCACAGTCTTATCTAACTTACTCAACCAACTTATTCCACGACTTTGTGTTGCAAGATTACTACGATACAATATTGAGGGCGACGATTATTTACGGCGATAGAGAAGTAGAAAGAAACGAAGCTTGAGTATTTACAAGTTATAATATTGAGGGCGAAAATCTTTTCTGTGGTCTTTTCATTTGTGAGTTGTACCAGATAGCTCCGATTTATAACACTACACGACATGGGTGATTTGGCTAATAAAATTATAGGCAAAATTTGGTGAATTATATCGAATTTAGTGGGTGATGATGACGTATGACTTCTCAAACCCAGCTCCCTGAGGGTACACCACAATTCTATGCTACTATGAATTCACTAACATAATATTATTCTACTTCAATTCACGTTTATTCATTGAAAAGTTATAATACCAAAGCTCCATAAACTCTGCGTATTCAAAAGTAGTGGATATGTCATATGAATACTTTCTCGAAATATAAAATCCCTAACGCAACACATAAAACTACAGACATATTCTTCTTTCACTGACAAATAATGGTAACATATATTTAAAAAGTCGCATTTATAATTCTTAAAAAACATTATCGCAAAAAATCAATTTTACTCTAAATATTTATCTTCGGTTCTTAAATTAAAACAAATAAAAAAGATTTCCAGCTACACCAACTATAATGATTTGCATTGCCACACATACAAACTAAAAAAAATGTATGTTTATCTACACTAACTAATATATAATACATGATCACATACATCAACTAGCACAAAATATGTCGTAACATACATATCCATTAAATCTGGATTAAAATGTGATAGAATACATTTTAATGGGGTTAAATTTTAATTTTAAAAAATTTAAACCCGACAAAAATTTCAACCCATTAAACCAAAACCAAGTAAAAATCCGACCCGAACTTCTTAAAAAATAAAAACGACCCAACAAAAGGAAAATCAAAGGCACGATTCTTTGCCTAAGGGTTCTTCTTCGTGATTTGGGTCTGAATTCGTTTAACGACGACGACGAACTCGTGTATGCATAACGAACTGGTTTCGTTCCTATGAAATGAGGTATGTTCTATGTCTCTTTGGTTTGAATTCGTTTCACAAACCGAACGTGTAGTGAATGAAGTTTCTGATTTTAGTTAGATTAAAGTTTCTCAATTTAGTTTAATATTTTCAAAACTCTTAGACAATTTATACAGTAATGTAATGTCGATTTCTAGGCTAAAGTTTAGTTTGGTTCTAAATTTGTTGATTGAGAACTTTTACTCGCACACAAGGTGTTCGACACAATGCCTCAAAGAACTTTACAGTAGTTATGTTTCTACACTTTGCATGTTTCTTTTGTTTTTAACTAAGTAGTTATTCTGTTACAGTGAAAACATAATTGGTGAAGGTGAATTGCCATCACTCCGGGAAATTCAAAAAAGAGAATGGCGAGTTATATTATGTAAAAGGAGAGGTACATGTTTTAGAGGTGGATTCATTGACCATATTTGAAGATGTGATCATGATGATGGGTGCCAAAATTCTAATGGGAAAGTTGTGGTACAAGCTACCATATGAAGAGGTGAAAGATAAGAAACCTTTGTGGGAAAATGTGGATGAGAATAAAAGAAAAATGAGTGCAACATGGCGTTGGACCAAAGAAATCGACATCTACATCGAAAAAACATTGGATGATCTGTCATATAGTGATGAAGAAGAGGATGAAGATGATGCTTACGATCCTAATCAAGAAAGTGATCATGAAGACGAAGATGAGGGTAAAGAATCAAGTGCTGATTTTTCTGATTTCTCTGAGACAGATGATGATGAGGCAAATGAGGAGGAGTTGGAACTGTTCAATAACGACAATTACGATGATGAGATTCTAGATGAAGATGAAGTGTATCCTGATATGGATGCATCTTCTGATGATGAGGAAGAACACGCAGAAATGAGAGCTCAAGTGGGCTTACCCGATGGTGTGTTTAGTTTGAGGCAAGTATTCTCGAGTGAAGATGAATTTAAGAAAAAATGTCATCACTTATATTTTGAAGACAAGACGCAATGTGGTGTATGATCGATGGGAAAAGACAAAGCTTGGTGCTAAATGTGGTAAGGAAGGTTGTGGATGGCATATATATTGTTCAGTGGAGAATCCAATTAAGAAATGGATGGTGAAAGTGTATGAAGGTGAGCATACATGCCACCCAACTGGAAAGTGTAAGCTGATCAAGAGTCCATTCATTGCTGATATTATGTTGGAAGACATAAGGAGAGATCCTGAAATGAGTGCTCCGGAGATCAAAGAGGAGATGAAAAAAGGTACAACATTATTGTATCAAAGCCTCAGTCTCAAACCGCAAGAAGAATGGCTTTTGATAAGCTACAGGCTGAGTTTAATGAGCAATTTGCAAGGCTGAGAGATTATGAGCTCGAAATACTACGGTAAATTAATAATGTCTATATGTTTATAAACTGTTTTGATGATCTTTGTGTACTGCTTTTATCTTGGTTTTTGACAGTTTTATACTGCTTTTATCCTAATTATGTTTTTTTAACAGTTTTGATGATCTTTGGTTGGGCTGATTTACGAGTTCTTTTGATGAACATTATTGATTCTTTTTCTGACAGCTCAAACCCTGGAACAATGGTTGAGATCAACACCACTACAAAGAAAATGGAGCAAAGGCTTTTAGTCGTTTCTACGTTTGTTTTGATGCATTGCGGGTTGTGTGGAAAGTGAATTGCAGACCTGTAATTGGTTTAGATGGAACCTTTCTGAATAATTCTTTACAGGGAGAGTTACTAACATCGATTGGAAGGGATCCTAATAATCAAATTTATCCAATAGCTTGGGTTGTTGTTTATATTGAGAACAAAGAGAATTGGCAATGGTTTGTTCAGAAAATCAAGGATGATTTGCAGTTAGGATTAGGTGAGGACATTACAATCATTTCAGATATGCATAAAGGACTAATTTATGGTGTTTCTGTGGAGTTGCCAAGGGCTGAACATCGAGCTTGTGCAAGACACATATACTCTAACCTCAAGAAGAATCACAAGTCATATACATTAAAGCCATTGTTTTGGCGGGTAGCCACCAGCTACAATGAGGCTGATTTTGAAAGGAATTTGGCTACATTTAGAGAATTTGATGCAAAGGCTTGTGATGATCGACTCAAGAAGGATCATCGTACATGGTGCAAAGCATTCTTTAGGACTGGTTCTTATTGTGCTGACACACATAACAATATGACAGATTCTTTTAATAGGACTTTGAAGGTTGCAAGGAAGAAGCCTTTTGTTCCCATGGTAGAGTTGATAAGAAGAGATGCAATGCAGCGGATTGCGAATAGGTTCAAGACTGCTGATAAAGAGAATGCCAAATACACAAAGAAAGCAAGAAAGGAGGTGGCAAAATCATGTGATGAGGCTCAAAACTGTTATTCCATTTCAAGCATTGGTCGTCAATTCGAGATTGATGAATTTTGGAATGGTTATAGTGTAAGCTTGTCTAGACATACTTGTGCATGCAGGAAGTGGGATTTGACAGGAATTCCTTGCCGTCATGCGGTTTCTGCAATCCGAGAGAATGACATGGAGGTTGATGACTACATATCGGACTACTTGACATCAAAATGGAAAGACGTTTACCGGCATGGTTTGAGGCCTGTAAATGGGCCAAAATTCTGGAAGCTTTCTGGTGGAGATCTTATTGAAGCACCTCCTTATAAACGGCCTCCAGGAAGACCTAAGAGCAGAGCGAGGATAAAAAGTGTTCATGAATCTCCAAAGAAGAAAAAAAAATACAAAGAAGGTTGGTCGTGAAAAAAGAGAAATGCATTGTGGTCTATGTGGTAAAGAACGCCACAATTCAAGAAGATGTCCTTACAAGGTATACTTGTTTTTGGTTTCTTATACTTGTTTGTTTATAATGTTTTGATTGCTTATCATGAGTGTAAGGTCGTTGTTGCTTAAATTGCTTATTATATGTTTATTTTGAGGCGTTATTTTGATTGGCAGTATGAAGAAAGTAGGGCAAAGAGGAGGCGGCTCAGCGAGAAAGCTTATGTAGAAGACGTTTCATCAACTGCACCTGCTGCAAGTCAACTCAATATCGATGGTTAAAGGACTCAGTTTACTAAACCTTTTGGACGCCTAAAACGCCTAAACTATTGTTGTGACTAAATCTTTTGGACGATTTTCTTTTGGATTATTTCTTCATTTCTCTGTAATGTGGGTATATCATTAAAGTGAAGACCGTAATATTTTTGTCCCTTCCCCATCTAGAATCTTTTCTGGTTTTCTCGTCAAAGGAAGAAGAGAGAGAGAGAGAGATAAAAGAGTCATATTACTCTTTCTTGCTTTTAATTTTGTTGTCTCTCCTTATTTTCCAGGAAAAATTCAAGCATAAAGAAGAACAAGCCACACGTTTAACAATGGGTCTGCGATTTCTTTTTTTTTCTCTCTTTTCTTGTTGGGTCGGGTTTAAGATCATGTTTAATTATTTAAAAATTAAAATTTAACCCCGTCATATTGTATTCTATCACATTTTAACCCGAATTTAATGGATATGTAGATTACTACATATTTTGTATTAGTTGATATATGTCACAATGCATTATATATTAGTTGGTGTAGGTAAATATACATTTTCTTAGTTTGTATGTGTGGCTGCAAAGTAGTATAGTTTGTGTAGTTGACAATATTTTTTCCTTAAAACAAATGATACTTGCATTAAATTATACACATCTAGCTACATGGACATCTTAAAATTCATACAACTCAAACTTAAAAAAAACTACCATTAATTTTCAAATACGAGATAAACTTAATAGCAAAATATGTATATTAAAGTAATCCGCGCGTAACGCGGACTAACCCCTAGTATTCTATTAAAGTGATGGTTCTTTTAACTCACTAGGTGAGTACCCGGATTTTTTTTTTGTAAACAATTGTTTTTGTTTAGAAATTTAACATTTTCTTTTGTTTTGTGGGTTTTTTGATAAATCAAACTGTATATCATACAATATATATATATATATATATATATATATATATATTCAGTTTTAATGCTATAAATAAATAATTATCAACGTTCATGTAATATGTTGTAACCATTTTAGTTTTGAAACTTATTTGCATAACCGGTTGATTGTCAATTTGTCATATCATAAAATTATATTGATTCTTGTGTATATTTTTACAACTTAAACGTTTGAAGAAAAAGTTTAGAAACCGAAGGATTTACAACTTAAATTCAGAAGCCAAATCGTCAAAAAAATGTAGGACACGTGTTCTTTTCACAGTTGATGACGGGGCACATTGTTGGAGAGATCTGGCATCATTTCATATATATCAGGCGAGTACCCGCGCATAGCGCGGGTTTTTTATCTATACTTTGATTCTTACTAAATTGTATAATGTTTCTTGATGTCTTTATTTGTTTGTTTTCTTGACCTTTGTATTTTTTGTATCATCAATTTGCTAATCAATTTTGATGATTCATTGGAAAACAATTGTAGCCGATGCTAAAGCAAAGTGGAAGAGAAATTCTCAGTATAGTTGTGCCTAGACTCTTATCCATCCAACAATTGAACCTGCTTTATTCCATAGGACATATCCCAAATTCATAAATAACAAGTTAGTGATAACTGATAAGACCCATTCTGTGGGTATTTCAGAATTGGCGAAAACCGACATAGTGATTAAAGTATTTCTCATGTTCTTATAAAGGTCTACTACGTTTCTTATATAATCTTTGTTTAGATATTAGGTTAACACCAAATACCTAAACAAACTCATCAAGAGCATAACATTGAAAGAGGAGAATCCAAAGGTTTGCTTGTTTGCTCTCTACCATTACCAAAGTTGCATAACCAAATTAAAGACAAAAGCAGAGATTTCGAAATAAATATTGACCAATGCACAATAAGTCATAACATGATTGATATACAATAAGAACTAACATACAATGTTTGATACTTTGTAACGAAGTGGCAAGGTTCCTTAAAATTGATCATTCATTTGACTAAATTTTGCTTTTGCTTTGTTGTTCGCTTCCATCTCCTATTACTCTGCAAGCCATTCCCGAGATGCCGCTAGTTTCCCATCGCCATGGCCTGTAAATTTTTTTATATGATTGAACCAAACTTAAACCAAGAGAGGAAAATCTAATTCTCTTGTCTAACTTTGTTTTAGATCTACGAAGAAATCATTATAGGAACTTAAAATGACAGACGGAATATCATATATGAGCGAAGATGAAATTGGAGATAACATCGCTAAGGATGCTCACTCACTGAGATTAAAGGAATGACGCAACATACTTCAGACCAGTTGGTGACGCTGTTAGCAGCAACCACAGTTAAAGATAGTTCATGAGATTAATACATCATTCCATAGTAAGGTAACCTTGGACAACACTCCTGCCATATGTACATAAAATCAAAGTCAAAAACCATTTAATACCCCTTAAAAATAGAAATCCTTAAGGTTTACCATACTGAGAATGAATATGCATGCCTTGTAGTTTTTGCTTTTCTTATTGTTAGTTAGTTTCTTGTGAACATCGAGTTCCTTCTTGTGCAAATATTAAAAAGTCACAGAGTTTTACCTTAGTAGAGGTTGTTAAAGCAATTGTTACAGCCACGAAGAGGAGAGAATCCCATCGCCATTGTTGTGGATTCCACTCATCAATAAATTAGTGTATAATCTATCAACACTCTCGTTTCCAACGAGCTTACTTTCTTTGTTAATTCTAAACAAAGAAAGCTGTAAACAATTTGGCAAAGCTTATGAGATTAGTGTAATGGCGACCCACAATTTGGAAAAGCTTCTGATTTCGATGAGTGTAACTGTAGAGAGCGATAGAGATAACGCGTTTTTTAATTCTGTAATGACACGTGTCAACCTCTTCAACGCTGATGTGGTAAACTGCTGAAGAAAGTTGACCAACTTTTATACAGTAGATTATTTATCTCTAACTGAATTCTATATTCTTTTTGATAGGCTATACCCATTTAGATTGAGATGTTTTTGTTAGTTTTAGAACTAATTGTTCTTTGGATTTATACAAGACATTCAGCTTTTGTTGGACACATGTGTTTTTGTTGTTGCTATTACATAATTTATATAGCGATTGTAGTTTCTACATGTTAATTTTGGGTTTCGATATGAAATCATCCGCGTATAGAAAAATTGTTAAATTAAAAATATATAAAAAATTTAAATTAAAAATAAAATTTAGTTTATAATTAAACAAAATATTCTCATAATTTATAATAGATCATAATTCAGAAAAAGCTACATCTTTATTGTAACATGTGCTTGAACTCAAACTCGGTCTACTTTCCTCCATAAATTTTATGGACTAAGCTTTTTGAGTTGTATATTATATATCAGTATATCACTGGGATTTGTAAACTACTGGTTTATACTTGTTGTGTCACTGTATCAATATCTGAATTTAAATTTGGAAATGTGCATGTGTGAGTTGTAAACAAGATTGAAATAAATATACGTATATAGACAAGCAATCATTTAAATTGTTCTAACATACTTTAAATTTGATTATGAATTGAACTCGGTACTTAAATACCCATCAACACAAACTCAACTTTATTGCCAAGCTAATGGGGGGCACATGAAAAGAATAAAATTAGAAAATGCTATACGAGATGAGTGCATTGAGACCTTGTTTTTGTAGCATACTTGAGTTTATATTTAGATGGCCCATCATGCTATGCTTTCTCTTTCGCTTATACCATAGACTTCGCGACAATTGAGGAAAAGACAATTCCAACACATATTACTTTAACAAAAAACTCATCAAACTCTACTTCTTTTTTTGTATAAATAAAAATAAATTGGTGGTTTTTAATATAAAATCCATTAATTTATATATCCATCTACCTTGTGCGTCCTGATAAATCTTGCCTTTTAAGTTCTTTGACTACCAAATTATTTTAGAGTTGTAATATTTATCATTGACCAATTGTGTCTGTATTCTCTTGAATTAAGAAGAAAGACAATATGATGTAAAGCTTCCGGGTGGATAGCTTACGGAAGCGGTCAACCAATGAATATCGATGGATTTATGAGGATTCGCTGTTGTGACAATAGAATATTTTGTTATAAATTTAATGGAATTTGTCAGTCAATTATAAGTGAATTGGTTGCAAAGACACTACACACAAAAGTGATGAGCTAATAATATCAAATGTTACACGTTGTTCAAGAGATTCGTTAACACAGTCGAAAACAAGTTGAAACCTATATTTCTTATTTCAAATTAAGATTATCAAATTCAGGTAGAAAAACTTATACATTGTAATAGTATTGGTTCATTGCCTGGTTCGGCTTAACTAGGGGGCGATCGTTCCAGAGTCCATGTTAATTTTTTTTTTTTTTAAGTTTTGGTTTAGATATTAAATAATTTTCAATAAATATTTATAAAATGATATCAGTTTTACAGCCAAAAGAATTTATATATATATTTTCTATTTTCATAACCAAATTTCTAAAAATTTCATATAAAATAGTTAAAAAATGTATATGTTTTAAAAAAAAAATTTGAATTTTTTTAATGTAAATAGCCTAAATATTTTTTGCTAAAAAGGAAACGAATAGAATTCTCAAATAAAATCCTAGAAAAGTATACAAGGATTAAACAAAGCAATCAATACATAGTTTGTTGGGTTTGATCTTTTGGACGTTTAAAATAAAATAAAAAGATGGCCGTTGGAAATTGATCTCTTAGGAGGACATCTTCTCTTTATTGATGTCCTTGGTGATATGTGTGAACGCATTTCAGACTAGCCAGATAAGTTAACTAGATATGTTGTGTGGTAGGTGTGAATGCATCTCCACATTTTAAGATTTGGTTGGTTACGTTGGGTCAAATGTGAACGCATCATTGGTGCTTCAGATGTAGTAAATAGACGTTTGTAGCTTCTCAAAACATTTTTGTGATCCACACTCCACCAAATAATTAAGATACGTGGCCGTTGCAACAAGCTCTAGTGCTCTACGCATCTTTGTGGGTTGGTGGGGTTCCATAAATGGTAGACATTGGTTTGCTCTCCAAAGCAACCACTTCGGTTTCCACATATTGAAACTTTAAGGGTCCATGATCTTTTGGTTTCGAACCAAGGGCTTTTCTTCGCGTTTTGGACATCGGTTTATTGGTTTGATTCGAGAGTCTTGTGTCGTCCTATCTAGAACACTTTTTCTATCTAGAACACGTTACATAAATCCTTAGCAGAACACATAGATTTACATGATACTAATTACTACACAATACAAGAAAAAGGATTATTCAAATAGAGCATGTGTATCACATAATTTATCTAACTCAAAACAGACATGCATGCGTTATACTCAGAGATGTTAATATGGGCCTTAAGCCCGCGGGTTTATATGAGCCCGCGGCCCGTGTAATAATTTGCATATATAATCGGGCATGCCCGCGAAATAAAAGGATATCCATTTAAGCATGTTTAAGTAAAAAAAAATATATATATATGATCTATAGCCGAGAGAATCTAAAGTTGTTTTTCAAAATTTTCAAATTTTTTTTTTGATTTTAATTGGAAGATTATATTTTCAAAATTTTCACAAATTTTTTTTTTATTTAAGAGATTATATTTTCAACAAAATATGTAAAAAAATGTAACATGTATTTTACTTTAATTTTAGAACATAAATATTATTACAATAGCACCAAAAAAAAATTTAAACGGACCGGCTTAAGCCCGGCGGATTTAAACGGGCGGACCTTAAACGGATACATGCATAAACGGGTTTAAACGGACAAGGCCTAAATGGGCAGAGTCTAAACGGGTCCGGGCCGCCCGTATTAACATCACTAGTTATACTAATCCTTATTGCAAAATCATCATGTGTGCAGGACACAAAGCCTTAACAAGACTTTTAATTTTGAAAACTTATGATCATGTCTTATTATTCGGTACAAACAATCTATCGAAGAATAAAGTAGTCACTGATTTGCAGACGAGCCTAATAAAACGCATGATACCATCGTTGCTATGTCGACATCGGAAGAGATATATCCATTATAAAGCTTTGTGGATCAATGGATCTCCAGAAAGTAAGTAATACTCAAATGTTTTTGATTAAACTTTGATAAATGTATCATTTTAGTGCAAAGCATTTATATATACAGATATTCTCAAAGGCCAAACAAATCATTGATAAATTTTTAACCGGTAAAACCCGGTTCTAAAACTTGATTTAATCATATGAGTAGTTGACCCAAAAAAAAAATCCTCTTCGAACTTTTTTGCATAAAATACCACACAATCGTTTCGAACATCATAAATTTTGCTATATATCGCCTCCTAGTCCTAGGTTAGCACGTTACATATATAGCTATTTTGAATCGCCCGCTCATGTTTTATAATTTGATTCTTTGATCATTGTTGATAAATTGAATACTAGATTTACAGTGCATGGGCAAAAAAATTGCATCTATTTTTGAGATTTACAAATTAAATTATAACAGTTAGTTTTATTATCTTTTGTCTAAGAAGATATAAAATAGATTAAAAAAACATTGATACATATTATGAACAAATAAAAATATCTTCAATTGTAAAAAAAAAAAAACTAAAAATGGCATACTAGAACAATATATCCAAATATTGAATGGTGACAATTTCTTTTGACAAAAGAAAAGAAAAGAATGGTGAAAATTTATAGATTTACTTCCTTCTTTTATTTTTATTTTTTGTCTTTTATTTATTCATAAAAGTTGTTCGGGTGAATTTTAGATATTTTGGAATGTTATAAAATTTGTGAAGCTGTCGGGTAACTTTTAATTAAGATTAAGATGACTTATAAAATGCACCAAAAACAAAGACGATCGAGATTAATTTTATCAGAAAAAATGTATATATTTTTTAGAGGATGCAATCCTATGATATTTTTCGAAATTTTTTGTTACGCGTATGAAATTCGTCAATGATATATCAAGATTTCTCTATTTTGGAAATGTAAAACTAGTGCCAGTAGTAATATTTTTTGGGGACATATTTACATATCTCAATAAATTAGTTTCTTAGAAATTAGAATTACATCGAATAATATCTGGGCGATGGAGAATATCAAAGATTTACACATTTCGGAAGTGATTATTGCAATGGATTGCTCTTCTACTTTTGATGTCATAACTAAACCGGTGGAATGGCCGAAATTTAGAGTTTTCACTGAGCAAATTCGAATCATTCAACGAACCTTTGAAAGTTGCTCTTTCGAACTGGAATCAACCAAATCCAATCGTTTGGTAAGAGAAATTGCGCTTAATATTACACGGGATGGGCGATTTCAATTCTATCTTGCTTTAGGCAGACCAGTTTGGCTTCACGAGCTCGTAAGGAGAGACTCTTTGGTTAGCATCTAGAGGTTCTTAGTATTAGAACTTGATGCTATGTTATCATGTATTTTTGTTTTTTGGCATTGTTGTTTTTTAAACTTGTGCTTCTGCTCTGTTTTGAGCTTAAATAATAAAACCCAGACGTTTTAAAAAAAAGAAGTTAGAATATATGGGAATTGAAATGTTAAATAAATAAATGGTCCTATAAAGTCGAAAACAAGTTGTTGATTTACCAAACAAGTAAAGACCGTTTTTCAAAAAGAAAAAGAAAGCAAGGAGACCAAATTATGATTTGAGTTTTACAAAGATAGAAAAATATGAGTTGAAAAAGAAAAAAGGATTTAGAAAAAATATCAAAACTCAAATTAGGAGAGAGACCTCAGGCTGCTCATCTTCACCGTACGCTTCTTCGATCTATGCTTCTCTCTCTCTCTCTCTCTCTCTCTCTCTCTCTCTCTCTCTTTATCTCCCTCTCTAGCTAGCTTCATAGATTCCATTGTTACGATTCTTTCCAAAGGCTAGAATGTGGAACCCTAGAGTAGCTAAATTTAGTTAGAGCTCTGCAGAGATCTGTCTACTTTTTTTTGCTCTACTTTTGTAGCCCCAGCGAGCTTGAGGCTCTGAGCTTCAAGTGATGGGGAACTGTTGCAGATCTCCCGCGGCTGTGGCTAGAGAGGACGTGAAATCGAACTATTCAGGCCACGATCAAGGCCGTAAAGACGCTGGCGGTGGTAAAAAATCGGCGCCGATTCGAGTTCTCAGCGATGTTCCCAAGGAGAATATCGAGGACCGGTACTTGCTCGACCGAGAGCTCGGCCGCGGCGAGTTCGGCGTCACCTACCTCTGTATCGAGAGGTCCACGCGCGACCTCCTCGCCTGCAAGTCGATCTCCAAGCGGAAGCTCAGGACTGCCGTGGATATCGAGGACGTGAAGAGGGAAGTGGCGATTATGAAGCATCTGCCCAAGAGTTCGAGCATCGTTACTCTCAAGGAGGCTTGTGAGGACGATAATGCGGTGCATTTGGTGATGGAGCTCTGTGAAGGTGGTGAGCTTTTCGATCGGATTGTAGCTCGAGGGCATTACACAGAGCGCGCCGCAGCGGGAGTCACCAAGACAATCATGGAGGTCGTGCAACTCTGCCACAAGCACGGCGTCATTCATAGAGATTTGAAGCCGGAGAATTTTTTGTTCGCCAACAAGAAGGAGAACTCGCCGCTCAAAGCCATTGATTTTGGATTATCGATTTTCTTCAAGCCAGGTATGTCACTGCGTTGAGTCTTCTTTTGAAAGTAGATTCTAAAATCAATTGATGGTCTTAGTATAAAATTTAGACTTCAACCATTTTTTGGGTGAGTTTTGCATTAGATTCAAAGTTATAGAGCTTTAATGTTGCCATATCTGGTGCTCCATTTACGGGGTTGGTTCCTGAATATGTCCAAGAAGTTGATGTTCTAATTCTACGAATTAGGGTCACGGTCTCAAATCTCAACATCCGAGGGATTTAGATTCTTCAATCCTCTAGCTTTTGGATGTTTCCACCTACAAGCTTGAACTGATTATCAGTGGTAATACAGTCGATTACCGGGTCATAGAGGGAGCTTCTTGTTTTTGCCGGCCTCATGTTTCTTGATTGATACCTTGGATGCACCTCGTCCTGTTTAACTGTTGTTGCCTTGTTGGCACTATTTTCTTATAATGCTTACACATATACAGGTGAGAAGTTCTCCGAGATAGTTGGGAGTCCATATTACATGGCACCTGAGGTGCTAAAGCGGAACTATGGACCCGAAATAGATATTTGGAGTGCTGGAGTGATTCTTTATATTCTGTTGTGTGGAGTTCCCCCATTCTGGGCAGGTCTGCTTACACCTTCCTCTCTTCTTTATTCTCTCGATAACCTCTGCCTGAGCATTTGCTTATTGATTCTTATGATACACATCTATGTCATTTCAGAGAAATTAACTTTTGCTTATTGATTCTTATAGTACCTCTTTTAGAAAGCTAGTTTTTTCGTAGTTTCAGCCAAAATATTTTATTTCAACCACAGAGTCGGAACAGGGAGTTGCTCAGGCTATTCTGCGCGGGATAATTGATTTTAAGAGGGAACCGTGGCCAAACATTTCTGAGACTGCTAAGAGTCTAGTCAGACAAATGTTAGAGCCTGATCCGAAACGTCGGCTGACTGCAAAGCAAGTGCTTGGTACATAGAATCTACCTTTGCCCTCTGCTCTTACTCTCTGCATCTGCTACTATCTCTTTGCCCAATCACTTTATTGATCTTGAGATACTCCAAAAGATTGTTTATGCTTATTCCTAATTGTGATGACATTTCTCATTTTCTAGAGCACCCATGGATTCAGAACGCAAAGAAAGCTCCAAATGTTCCTCTTGGAGATGTTGTGAAGTCCAGGTTAAAGCAATTTTCAGTGATGAACAGATTCAAGAGAAAAGCTTTGAGGGTTAGTTAATCAGATAAGCTTTCACTGTCAATTATTTGCATGAGTCACTTAGAGCAAAGTCATCAAAGAATTCTTATTTTACTTAATCTTATACAAACCAGGTTATTGCCGAATTCTTATCTACCGAAGAAGTAGAAGACATCAAAGAAACGTTCAGCAAAATGGATACTGATAATGATGGTATTGTTACCATCGAGGAGTTGAAAGCTGGACTTCGCGATTTTAGTACACAGCTAGCGGAATCAGAAGTTCAGATGCTTATTGAAGCGGTGCACATATTTTCCCCCTTCTACATTACCATGTTTGTTATTATTGATTGCTTGACTGAACAATTAGAGTCAAACTTTCTTGCATGATCCTGTCCTTCAAATTCCGCTTCATTTTTCAGTAATTTTTGCTGGTACACGTAACATTATCCAAGTTCACTAAAATATGGTATTCATATTTCTTCAAATTTGTATAAAACAGGTGGATACTAAAGGGAAAGGAACACTAGACTATGGGGAATTTGTTGCAGTCTCGCTCCACCTGCAAAAGGTAGCAAACGATGAGCATCTCCGCAAAGCATTCTCGTACTTTGACAAGGATGGAAATGGGTACATTTTACCCCAGGAGCTTTGTGACGCCTTAAAGGAAGATGGAGGGGATGACTGTGTGGATGTCGCCAATGATATATTCCAAGAAGTTGACACGGACAAGGTAAGTGTCAAATCTTCTATGCATGGTATGATCTCATGTTCAAAAGATCTTTCTTTTGCAAGCAAGACTATCAGGAAACCAAAGTTTTGAGGGAAGTGTGACTTTAAATCTTTTTTTGCGCTATTTGTTTGGTATCAAACCCTTTGAAATTACAGTCGTACAAATAGGTAATGGAAACATGCTTTGCAAAAGCTTCTTAAAGCCTGCGAGGACAAAACGTGTAGCTTTTATCACTTTTTTTTCCCGCCTTTGTCTGTTGTGTAAGCGGTCCCCATAAACTAAAGCAAAAATGATTTCTATGTTGAATGTGGTGGAAATGCTTTGTGTAGAGAAGTTCACTTCTCGTGTCGTTGAATAGTTAGGTTCTGGTTATGCCTGACATGGATTATTGTCATTAGGATGGGCGAATAAGCTACGAAGAGTTTGCGGCAATGATGAAAACAGGAACGGATTGGAGAAAGGCATCTCGTCATTACTCGAGAGGGAGATTCAATAGCCTAAGCATCAAGCTAATGAAGGACGGATCTTTGAACCTAGGCAACGAATAGCGAACAAAGTGAAGAAGCCGCATTAGGTTTTTTTTGAGTTTGTCTCTCTCACGTCACGTCCTCGTTCACGTCAAGTATTAACCCAAGAGAAGGTAAACATCTTGGGACTCAGAATTCAATCTTTTTGTAAATCTTTCGTTTTTTGGTGATTTATTTTATCTGTGTCCTTTTTTATTGGTTTGTGGGCTGAGTTGTGTTTGTTTAGTTTGTTGTGGTAGAGAGGGCAAAAAGACACGAGATCAATGTTTGATATGTAGAAGAAAAAAAAAACCAAAGACCTTTCTGGTAATGATGTTGTAATATTCTTTCGTTTTTCTTAATCTCTTCAATGATATGAATTATTCACAACTCCTCAATTTGCTCGAAACAGATAATTCAAATTACTCCAATTATGAGTTTAGACTTGATTTATAACCTAAAAGGCTAAAAGTAAGAGTCTAGAGTCAAGGTTGAAAAATTAACAAGACATAATTTAAACTTATGAGTACATATCTCAAGCAGTTTTTTCATAGAGATTATAGTCGATTATAAGGCAGATTTTAAACTAAACACGAAAGCTACCTAGTACCTACTTTCTATGTCTCAGCTCTTAGAGCATCAACATCAGTGACTACACTAGCAATCCCCTGCATTATTGGTTGGATCTAGAATAGTCCAACCAACTCCATAATGTCCTAATGAGCCTTTTTTTTATTGGAGATGAATCGGTCATCTTATAGGAACAAAGTAACCACAAAAGGCACTTGTTTTCTTTTCAAAGTTGACAGTAATAGGAACCCTACTGGAATCATTTCAACAAGATTTGAGCTTTAAGATCCATTTCAGAGTAAGTAAACAGATCAAGAGGTTTACTAAATACTAATCATACCAAGATATGGAAGTTTCCCAAATTTGGGTTTTCACAAACTTGTAGAGAGGTGTGTACTAGCAGAATTAGACACATCGAGCCGATGAAAACAAAAACTTTAATCAGAAAGTCAAGCTCTTTTTTTCAGTGTCTACAAGCTTCAAGTCCCTTTTTAAATATTTCCCTTAAAACATTATATATTGAAATTAAAAGATTTAATATGTGATGTACTTTAGAAAAAAAAAATCTAGTTATCTTTTAAAAAAAAATTCTGTAAACCCAACATGGTCGGATATAAATAAAATTAATTGTAGATGAAATATCTATAACCCACAAAAACTCCAAGCTTGAGTTAATCATTCTCAAAGCTCTCCCAATAAAAACAAATATTCATTAGAATCCTAAAAAAAAAAGAGTTTCAAGAAGAAGATATAGACTGAAGTGGGCACCATGAGAAGCAGAGACGCCAACTCAAAGACACATGTGTCCTGTACGAATGGCAGTGTACTATGTTATTAATTATTCCGGAAAGCTCCACTTCATTTTGGAATTTTCTCCAGGACTCGTTTGGCTCGGTGTGATTTACGTATGGGCAACAAATCGATGAAAGGCATATAAATCACACGATTAAATAGTCAAGAAAATGATTTGAAGTTGTGTTTCGGCAAAAACAGAGATATATTTGTAAGCTTATGGAGATAGGAAACTTCGAGGAAGGCCTCTATTTGAGATAGGGTCTCTACATGTGAAATGTTTGAACGACCATTTATGGATAATATTTACTAGATCTTTGTCAATTGTCCCTAATAGTTATGTGAAATTCCTATACAAATTAAGTATATTAGGATTCAACCCCCGAGCGCGGGGTAATTTTTGTTTAAAAATTGTTTTGAAATTAAAAAAAAAATTATTTTTATCTAAATTTAAAATATGTTTAACTAATGATTATAAATAGAACTATCAACCCGGACTAACATGTCTACTTAACCCGTTTTGCAATAAACTAAAATATTATTCGGACTAACCCGCAAAAACTTATAATCTTGAAAACATAACTATAATATGCACCGTTTAACGACTATGATTTTTGTGGCCAGTCCACAAACTCTTAAAAAATTAATTTTTTATGTCTAACTCTTTATAAAATTAGTAAAATATTTTATAATAATTATAGTGAAAAATATTGCAAGATTTCAAATATATTTATTCTTTGAATATGTATGAATTGATTATTATTTAATAATATCATAATAATTAAGAAACTAAATAGTAAATAACTTCTTTAATGAGAAATAAATATTTTCTATATTCGTATCAATAATTTTAAAAGATAATTATATTCTTTCCTATTTCAATTATTTTTTTTTATTTGTAATGGGCATTTCATGTAATAACTTACAAAACAAAGTTCATTTTTCTTAAATAATATTATAGAGATACATTCCCTACATATCTTAAATATGTTTACTAATTTCAGCTGCTCGTTTAGTCCAGACTCCTCCTTCACCACTACCTATTTTGAGTTAATAATCGAAGAGCCATCGAAAATACAACACATTATTTATTTTTGGAGTTTGAAAGACCAACTTTCGGTAAGTATATGGTGACCATCGTGGTATGGATGATGGCAAATACTTTAACAAGTTACAACTACATCATTTCTGGAGTCACGTGTTATGATTTATAGACATTGCAATTATTGGCTAATATAAGGCGCCCCATTCGTAGTCTATACATAAGTATTAAGCATTAGGTTTGTATTAATGTCAATCCTATTATCTTTTGGATTCAAACTCAAGAATATGCATGTGTGATTATAAATTGTTAACAAAAACATATTATATATATAAATATATATATATATATATATATCTTTTATGATTGCTGAGATTATTGAATTTTTTTTATTAAAAAATGTAAGATAAAGATACATATCACTCTTATAATAGTCAAATTATGTGTTAGAAAAAACATCCCACTTTGATTTAAAATAATATAGATGCAAATCTATTCAGTTTAGGAGGATTTTAAAGATATAAATCGAACAACCGATGATTTTTAAACAAATAAATAGAACATTACAAGCCTTTCTTAAACTATTTTTCAAAACTTTCAGCATCTTTTCGATTACTTGAATTTTTGTTTTGTTCGTTAATCAAGTAAACATGCCAATGCCATAGAAATAAATATAATTAAAAAAAAAAAATGCCGGCAATGGCAATAGAATAATAACAATAACATTTTAGTTACTTGAATACTCACTTTTAATTTAAAACTTTCAAATTGACGAAAAACAAACTTTCAAAATATTAGTCTACTTGAATGAGAACAAGGTCGGGTGAAGCTTCCTCAAGGGTCGATGCTCGAGATTTTCGGCGATTTCCTCCGTTTGGTTGTGTTTCTGCAACTGCCGGCGAAGTGGCGGTGATTGCGAGCCGGAGTGGTGGCGTGAAGCGGCGAGGAAGTGGTTAGTTTGCATGAACCGTCAGTGATTTACGAGTAAGCTCGCGGCTCTTGAGGATGGCGGCGGGTCTTGAAAGAAGTCTCGGTGGCGGCTTACCACGGCGACGGGTGCACCTTGACGGCGTGAGGCGTGGTACAAACTCTCCTCCCACTCTCCTCATCAGTTAGTGTCCGGATCTGCTCTCTTCTCACTAAATCATGTTTTCAAGCTCCCTCCGGTGAGTGTTCCCGGCTGCGGCGTTTAGAGAGGATCCCGGAGGCGTGGTTGGTTCTTTTCTCCCACTTCGGTTGTTTTCCTCCGCTGGTTCAGCTATTCGGTGGCGGTTTTCTCGATTAGAGTTTCTGTTTTCCTAGTGTAGCCGGTTTTGTGGCAAATTTGTTCTGGTTCAACTCCTAACCAGGTCCATTAAAGGATTTCAGTTGGGCTTTTCTTTTTAATTTTTCTCTTTCTGAGCTTTTAGTTTTTAATTTCATGTCTACTTTGCACATTGTAAAACCAACAAAAACAAAAAAACCAAAAAATATTTCAATATAAAGATCCCGTGAAAAAAAAAAAAAAAAAAAACTTTAATGAGAAACTGACCAAAATGAAAATAGCGGCATCTCGCTTTTTATTTTGTTTCTTGTTCCTAAAACTGCCGCTTCGAAAAGCGAAAGGCAAAGCGTTAGATTCGTACGACTAAAGTGATCACGAGTGATGCTACTGCTAACACAATTTGAGCCCACGCAACTTTCCAAGTTTCAACTGGAACACTTTTAAACGTACACGTGTAGTGTACAATACCACCTTCTGTTTTCTTGTCTTCTCTTATTAATGAATATCTCTTACTAATATATATTAATCGAGAAATATTGTTAAAAATAAATTTTGTATTGACATTAGATTTATAATATTGCTATACTGACGTGTCATCATAAAAGAGTTTCTAAAACTAATATAAAAATAGATTTAAGTAACTAAGAGGTCCGGGTTGACTAAATGGTTCATTAATGTTTCTACACCATGAGATCCGGGTTTCGATTTTCAGATGACGCAATTTATGCAGATTAATGGAGGCAAACTAATAAATAAATCTTCAGCGTCGTGCAAGTGGAGCCGTTCATTGTGATCGCAAATCGTTGTGGAGCAAGTAGCGTTGTCCGTTGTAGAATTGTTTTTGTAGTAGTTCTCATAATTTGTTCAGTGTTTACAATCTATGTCACTCACGTTAATTTGGTTTGAATCAATTTATATCGAGTAGTTATTTAATATTCAACATTAATTTATAAAGATACCTTATATCCTCCATTTGCTACCAAAATATTTATTGAAAAATTAGTATATTATATTAATTATTTCTTTAAACACAATATTATTTCTTTCATATTTGTTTGATCTTATTTTTGGAAAAAAACTAAATCATCACATCACCCATGTAATAAAAAAATATACAATTTTTCACATATGTTATAAATCAAAAATTTTTAAACGAACATAAATTACTCAAATTTTTTAAACGAACATATACAATTTGACACAGTCTTGCTTCGATTTGGGCCTCCACATTTTCTGGCATGTTTCCAAGTTTGTCTCTGGTTTCGACATTTGAGAAGAATTTGCATAGCTGTGTCTAATAGGATACAGTATAATGAACTATCATACCAAAAACGTATAGCCACTATTCATATGATCAATTAATTTTACCTTAATTTTAATGTCAACAAATATTATATCCAAAAGTTTTAAACTATCATACCAAACCAAAAAGAACCCAAATATTTGTAATCATAATTAATTAGCTATAAACATTTATAAGTTCAAGTTACAAAAAAAACATTTATAAGTTCATTACATAGTCTTAAAACAATTATACGTAAATATTAATCAAAGAAATCATGAACTCAATAAATATCTTAAGCTAAAGAATCATGTCAAATCATCACAATCTAACTTCCATTGATACTGATTTTAAGCATAAATTAAGATATATCATACATCATTTCTCTTAAAATTATAACCCCTAAATATATACATCCAAGTTCATATATTTGCAAGACAAGAATGTTAATAGAGCGAGAGAGACGAGAATCGGGTATGTAAGCAAAGCTTAAAGTTTGAGAAAGTGAAAGAGATGACTGAATATTTTTTTATGTCATCCACGCTTAATGTTCTTTGTTACAAGATTCTTATTTATACAAGAATGCAAAACGATGTAAACCCTAAGGAATTGGACATGTGTCGTCAATCGAGCTCCTCTATTAAGACATCAAATCTGTTCACGATTGGGATTACAAGTGCCTTTGTTGTACCATGTTTTTGTCTTCTTCCTCTGCTACTGACTGTTGCAGCGTTTCTTTAAACGTGACTTCTATTGGGCATAAATTCTCTTTGTCTTGGCCCAATATCTTGACACAGTCTTGCTTCGGTTTGGGTCTCCACATTTTCTGGCATGTTTCCAAGTTTGTCTCTGGTTTCGACATTTGAGAAGAATTTGCAGAGTTGTGTCTAATAGCCCCCCTCAAACTCGGTGTGGGTGGGACAACGACACCGAGTTTGGACCGTAAAGATGTGAAGGCTGCAATCGGTAGAGACTTTGTAAAAATGTCTTCAAGTTGTTGAATAGCTGGTATGTGATGAACCACCACGGAGTTGAGCGATACTCTCTCACGAATGTAGTGATGATCGAGCTCAAAGTGCTTTGTTCTAGAATGGAATGTTGGGTTGGCGATGAGTTGAACTGCTGACAAATTGTCACAGTATAGCTCGGGAGTGGTGTGGAGAGGAATACCAAGTTCCTTGAAAATATGACACAACCATGTGATTTTCGAAGCTGTGTCAGACGATATTATGCTTCTGTAGGACTCTTCGACACTGTTGGTTGTTTCTTAGAGCTCCACGAGATAATGTTACTGCCGAGGAAGGTGCAAAAACCACCCGTAGAGCGACGTGTTTCTCGGCAGCTAGCCCAATCACTGTCACTATACGGTCGGAGAGTGAAATCAGTGTTGATGTTGAAGTTTATTCCCATAGTCATTGTTCCTTTTATGTATCGCATGATACGCTTGAGAAGATGAAATGCTTCGGTTGGAGCGTGCATTTTCTAGCACACATAATTCATTGCGAATTGTAAGTCAGGCCGAGTTAGTGTAAGATATTGTAACTTACCAGCCAGGCTCCTGAAGTAAGTTGGATTTGGGAAAAGATCATGCTGCCTTGGGACTCGATCAAGCTGAAGCGGGAGAGGTGTGGGCATGGGTGAGCAGTCACTCATACCGGCAACAACAAGGAGATCTTCCGCATACTTTTATTGAGAGATGAAGATGCCCTTGTCATGAGACTGAGCTTGGATTCCCAAGAAATATTTCATTTTCCCGAGGTCTTTCATACGAAATTGCTTGTGGATGTCCTCTAGAAATCTCGACATAGCCAAAGATTAGTTTCCCGTGATGACCATGTCGTCAACGTACATCAGTAACATGATAACGTATTTGTTCTTGGTATAAACAAATAGAGACGGATCCTTAAGGCTATAAGCAAAGCCAAACTCCAATAGATAGTTACTAAAATTATCAAACCAAGCGCGAGGTGATTATTTTATACCGTATAGAGATTTGTGAAGATGGCACACATAGTCTAGGTGTGACTTGTCAACAAAACCCGCAGGCTGAGTCATGTAGACGGTCTCTGTCAAGTCCCCATGTAAGAAGGCATTAGTGACGTCCATTTGCTTTATGTCCCAATTCATCACTGTAGCGACATGTAGAAATGTTCTTATTATTGGTGTTCTTACGACTGGACTGTATGTTTCAAGGTAGTCGATTCCTTCCTCTTGGTTAAATCCCTTGGCAACAAGTCTTGCTTTTAATTTGTCGAGAGATCCATCCGCGTTGAGCTTTGTTCTAAACACCCACTTGCTGCCCAATACATGCATTCCCGGTGTGCGAGGAACCAAAGACCATGTTCTTGTTACTTTACAATTTCCCATCTCATCATGCATTGCAGTGTTCCATCCTTCGTGTTTCAGAGCCTCTGTGACAGTTCTTGGTTCATGATGTTTCAAAGTAAAAAGGGCATACCTCGGATTTGGTTTCTTGATTTCTGCTTTGGACCTTGTGACCATTGTATGTTGATTTGTTGTTGCCGTGGAGATAGGCTGAGAGCGTAACATATATGTCCTGCTGGTGGAGAGAGGAGCGTTGTCGCCTATAGGAACATGGTCGAAGCCTGCCGTACGCCCAGTACACTCCCTTTCCACAGCAGTAGACGTGTTAGTAGCAGAGGCCATTTGAGATGAAGAGGCGCTGCTTGATGTTGTTTCTATGTGAGGTTCAGAAGCTATTAAGGGAGGGAAGTCATCAGCTGTGAACAAAGGAGACTGTTGGTCGTGATTTGCAGCAGTATCTGAATTGGAAGCAGTGCTCAAGAACTTCGATGAACTCACGGGAAGGACTGTTGCGGAAGGTAAGGAATAATTTTTTATTATTGGAGCGTTGCTTGTTCTAGTAGGTGTTGCAGGCGGATTGTTTTGTGATGTAGAAGGGCTCTGTGGAGAGAAACTCGTTTGCCAAGCACTAAGCAATGGTGTAGAGCGATGATCTTGAGCACGAAAGTATGTATCTGAGAAAGGGAAGGAGCTTTCATCAAATAACACATGGCGACTGATGTATACTATGCTCGTAGGAGGAAACAAACATCTATAGCCTTTGTACCGTTCGTTATAGCCGAGGAAGACGCACTTTAATGATCTAGGATCAAACTTGTTGGCAGCATAATCACGCATAGTAGGATAATACTCACATCCGAAGGTTCGCAAGGCTGAATACTCTGGAGCTTTGCCAAACAGCTTCTCAAATGGGGATTTGTTGTCTTCCAAGGCTGTTGTTGGCAAGATGTTGCTGAGAAAATTTGCGGTGAAAAATGATTCAACCCAGAATTTGTGAGGAGTCTTGCTTTGGAATAACATAGATAATCCAAGTTCCGTAAGATGTCTATGCTTTCGTTCCGCAAGCCCGTTTTGCTGTGGTGTATAAGGGCATGAAATGAGCTACTGAATTCCATTATTCCGCAGGTGAAGCAGCAACTGATGACTTGTGAATTCACCACCGCCATCACACTGAAATGATTTGATTTTATGATTGAGCAGACTTTCCACTGATTGTTGGAACGTTTTAAAACAATAAAGAAGTCTGATTTTAACTTCAGATGATAGAACCAGCAAAACCTCGAGTAGTTGTCAATGAACACTACATAATATCGAAAACCTTGGACAGAAACCATAGGAGAAGGACCCCATAGATCACAATGTACTCTCTCAAGAGGTCTAGAAGCTACAAAAGTAGAAGCTACAAAAGGTAATCTAGAGCTTTTGCCAAGGTGACATGCTTCACACACCCGCTTGGTAGCTTTATTGATGCTAATAGCTTTTGTTGTGGCCAATAACTGGAGGATTTGAGGATGAGGATGACCAAGTCTCATGTGCCAAACTTCATTGCTTGTAGAGTATTGTCGAGTAGAGTAAGACGCCTGAAAGTTTGGTTCCTCCAGTAGATAAAGACTCTCACGGTTGCTTCCCATTACCAGCAACTTCTTTGTTGCTTTGTCAGTGATTCGCACAGCATCATAATCAAATTCAAAATAGCAGGGGTAATCATGAGTAAGCTTTGAAACTGACAGCAAAGATTTAGCAATAGTTGGGCAAACCAAAACACCCTTAAGAGGCAAACAAGTACCTGAAGTTGTGGCAAGAGAAGAAGATCCGGTATGGGTTATCGGAAGAAAGCTTGAGTCCCCAATCATGACTGAATCATTACCGCTATAAGGCTGTGACTATTGCAAGTGTTGTGGAGAGCTGGTAACGTGAAAGGATGTCTGGATGGCTCTGGCACTTCATTTCAGTCGCGTATACCCTTCCAAGCTCTTCGAACTTCAACGCAAGCTGCAAACAGTCTCCAAATCTAATAAAACAATGGATGAATACTCGAAGATTGTCAAGGCATTATGCGAGCAGTTAGAAGCTTATGGTCATCCTGTCACCGAGAACATGAAGATTTTTGCAGCTCTCCATGGCCTAGGCAGAGAATATGAGCCCATCAAAACAAGCATCGAAGGCCCTCTTGTCAATCTGCCAAGTCCCACCTTTGAGGACGTTATCCCTCGTCTGTAGGGCTTTGACGATCGTCTTCAGGCCTACTCCTCTGAAACTGCAATTACTCCTCATGTAGCTTTCAATACAGTTCGTTCAAACAGCCCCCAAGACTATTACAACAACAATGGAAGAGGAAGAGGATGGTTTGGTGGAAACAGAGGAAGAAACTCTTCCTTCTCTACAAGAGGTCAGGGCTTTCATCAACAATTCTCTTCCTCACCCTCTAACACCTACGACACCAACAACAACAGTAGCATTCAGTGTCAAATATGTGGCAGAATGGGACATCCAGCTCTCAAGTGTAGGCATCGGTTCAATAATAGCTATCAATATGAAGAAGCTGCAACAACTTTGGCCGCAATGCGCATCACTGATGTCTCTGACCAGAATACTCATGACTGGTATCCAGACACATGAGCAACGGCTCACGTTACCATGCTTTTCAGTGCCTTGGGTTCCCCTCCTCTCTCTGTTTTTGTCTTCTTCCTCTGCTACTGACCGTTGCAGCGTTTCTTTAAGCGTGACTTCTATTGGGCTTAAATTCTCTTTGTCTTGGCCCAATATCTTGACACAGTCTTGCTTCGATTTGGGCCTCCACATTTTCTGGCATGTTTCCAAGTTTGTCTCTGGTTTCGACATTTGAGAAGAATTTGCATAGCTGTGTCTAATAGGATACAGTATAATGAACTATAATAGAGTTTCAAGAGAATTTACCCTTAAATTTTACCATTTTTTTCTTCTAAAATATTTTATTATATAAAGCTGGATCTCTCAACGTGAGCGTGACACATATGATAATTTTCACTTACGAGATCGTGACATTTGTCACATTTAATTTAGATATTGACATGTATCAATTTAATTAAAAAAAACAAAATGAATTAAAGTAAATATTAAAAAAATGTTAAACTAAGAAAGGCAATTTAAAAAAAAAAAAAAAACAAGAATAAGTAAGGAAAACTTATAATATAGGAAAATGACAAAAGAAAACTTAAAAGTTTATAATCTACAACCACGACCAAACTTAAAAAGAGAAAATTATAAATATACTCTAAATTTAAAAGGAAAAATATTAATATAAGACAAAACTTAAAAGTTTATAATCATTTCCATTATGATTAAGACCACGACATGTGTCAAAATAATAATATAAACT